>VYZT01000808.1:10755-70454 GCA_013400735.1 Pomatostomus ruficeps | reverse complement strand
TAGATTAGATACAAGAAAGAAGTGTTTTATAGAGAGTGTGGTAAGACACTGAAACAGGTTGCCCGCAGAGATCATAGATGTCCCATCCCTGGAAACATTCACAGCCAGGGGTGTTGATGGTGAGTTTTGCCTTTAAAGGTTCTTTCAACCCAAACTATTCTGATTCTATGTTTCATGTTCTGTATAGCATTGGTCGTTTTAGGTCACTGGGCCATTCTAAAGTCCCAGCTCTGTAAAGTGTAGGGTATAATGCACAAAAGTGGTAGGTAAATAACACCTAGTTAGCATAATCCAACATCACTGTCAGGCAAGGTAACCTTATGTTGAAATGAAGGTGAAGAGTTACAGCCATTATGCAGCAGCCAGTCTGAGATCTCACCTTTAACAGGTGACGCTAGAGCTGATATGGAAAATGGTATGGAAATTACCCCAAAGTGGCTCAGCACCAGACCAGAAGAATACAGTCCCCTGTGTTACCACTGCTAAGTGTTTCTCACACCATCAGGCTTCTAGAAAATATTTATTTGCATGCTAATGGTGGGGTTTGTAGCCTTCTCAAAAGGGGCTAATAGTTCCTCAACTTTATGACTTTTTCTTTGTTGTGCAAAACAGCCAATCCCATTATGATGCAAATGATGGATCTTGGGTTTTAACCTCTGAAGCTACTTCAACTGGATGTCTGGGTTTTTATTGTCCTTGACTGAGCTGCACTTTCAGACTATTTAGAGCAGTTCTTTTCAGGTTTGATTTAATAAAAAAAACAAAACCAAGAAACAACAACAACAAACCAGAAACAAAAAAACCCTCAAAAAACCCCCAAACCAACCGAAAACCCAACTACTCCCCCCAACAAGAAAAACAACACCAAACCTCAATTGCTCCAGACAAAGCTAAACCAAATCCCCCAACCAGCCCCAAACACCCCGGGTACACTCCCAAAAAAACCTACCTAAACCCACCCAAAACCAACCCCCCAAAAAAACTTCCAAAAACCTCAGAAAAAAATCCAAAAAATAAACCAACCCAAAAAACCCAAACCAATAACACAACCCACAGTCTGCCTGAACTTTTATATCACATTATAGCATTGCAAGTGGTTTACTCCCGTTCACTTTAATGAAACCTATGTAACTTTAGTGTGGTGTCAGTAACTCTGGGTCTATGTGACATACAACATTTTTGTTAGCAGATGACTGATGTGATAGCAAAAACCCCCTCATGATCATAGCTGAAACCTGCAAAAGGCTGGTTATCTGGGCCTTTAAGGCTGATGTCCCTGTGCAAGTCAGTGTGAAATTTCACTCTGTTATGCTTTCTGGTTTGTCTACTCTTGCTTAAATTATGTTTAGATTATTATTTCAATTGATCCAATTTCAATTTCTCTTCAGAACACTAAAGCACAACCCCATAAATTTTGATGGTTAGTTTTTCCTTTTGTTGAATTAAAAATGCAGAGATGAGTTGGAAGTACAAATCGAATTTTAACCCCGTTTTTGGAAAAAGAAAACTGTTTTCTCTGTAAATGAACACAGCTGAATGAGCTCAAGCAATGCGTTTCCATCTTTGATGGCAAGGCCTTTGTTGATTTACCATTGTTCGTGTTCATAGTGCTTTCTTCCCTCTGAGGGAATCCATCCTCTTGCATTGCTCCAGCTCCTGAGGGATCCTTTTAAAAAAACTTGAGTGTGTGTTCATGGCAGAGTGGCTTTAGGAAGGAATGTTTCTTTGACCATTGTTAACTTGACTGTTATTCATCCAGTCTCACCTGGAGGTGTATAATCAGGTGTTGAACTTCTTTGCAAAATTATGAATCCAGGCCTCAGCAGGCTGGAGAAGCTGCCAGCTGAAACTTGTTGAAGTTCAGCAAAGGCAAATGCAAAGCCCTACAGCTGATAACAGATAAACACCTTGCAGGTGTAGCAGCTGGGTGATGACTACAAAGAAAGCAGCTTTGCAGAAAAAGGCTTAAGGGTCCTAGGGGCCAAGTTGAACACCACCTATAATCTTCTTTTGTATTGATGAACTCTGACTGTGTACTGGACTGTGTTAGTAAATTTGTAGGAAGCAGTTTGAATAGTACAATTTTTCCTCTCTCTTCTGCACTCAAGTCACTGCCTCTGGAATACTATATCCAGCTTGGGACACTTTAGTACAAAAACAGTCATTGATAAACTAGAGAGACTCCAGTGGAGGATGTATAAGATGATTAGAAGGAGAAGCTCAATGGACTGGTTTGTAGTCTGAAAACCAGAAGGCTAAAGTGGAGCCTAGTTACTGTCTTCATCTACTATGGGGGACTGTGAGGAAGACAGAGCCAGACTCTAGGACCACATGACCTTCCAAAGGCATTGTTCTGATTTTTAGAAAAAGCAAATTGATTTAACGTAATATCTTTTTGAACCGTATGACCATATTACTGGTCATTCCCTCAGTTTCCATCACTTCTGTACATCATTAATGTACCTGATTAGAAATGAAGAAAAGTGGATTATTACACCAGTAATATACCCACCCCCTGCTTAATGGACTTAACTCATTAAAAGTATAATAAATAACATATATCGTAAATGTCTGGATGTGTTTGTGGGCATAACTGTGCAGAACAAGGGGAAACGATTCCTCAATAATAAGGAGCTTCATTAGACTGATCCTTCTGTAGTTTATTTAAAGCTCCCATACTCCAATCTCTCTAGATTAGGCAGTGAAATCTTGACTATGCATCCTGTACTGTTTAAATCTTTCTTGTATGTCAAAGAGCATCTTCAGAGCTGATCTATAACTTATCTGCTCCATGGCACTTCAAATGCTACACTAAAGTATGGGGTTTTTTGTTTTACAGAGCCTGGGAAGAAGGGAAAGTTCTGATTTTTGATGACTCCTTTGAACATGAAGTATGGCAGGATGCTGAAACTTATCGCCTGATATTCATTGTGGATGTGTGGCACCCAGAGTTAACAGCACAACAGAGGCGTACCCTTCCTGCTATTTAGGGGGTTTCTTCTGATGTTTGCAGCAGAGGAGCATTAACTCCTTTGGAGTATGGAAACAGGATTAATTTATCCAGCATACAAAGTAGACAAGCATTTTAAGGGTAAGAAAAGATAAGGATGACATTCTACAATCAGAGTGGACTTGGTTAAAAAAAAAAAAAAGGACAAAGTGAAAAAAGAAGCCGTGTTTTTTTCCAGTACTGATACAGCACTGATGTGTATTGATTTTCTGGCTGCAAGTCTGAAAACACAAGTCTTGTCAGCCAAAAAGCAATAGGTCTGGATTTTCAAACTGAGGAATGTGCAGATGTTTTTGCCATGCCTGTATTTTCTTTACAAAACCAGTCAGTCAGTCACCTGTTCAACTATGTTCAAGCACAAG
Organism: Pomatostomus ruficeps; assembly: GCA_013400735.1. NCBI lineage: Eukaryota > Metazoa > Chordata > Aves > Passeriformes > Timaliidae > Pomatostomus > Pomatostomus ruficeps. The sequence goes on along the minus strand of VYZT01000808.1, from coordinate 67,082 downwards.
ATTTATGATTTTACATTTAGGGAATATTTCCTGGGCTTCTGTCTGGGAAGCAACATGTAACATATTTGCAAACATATGCACACAATCGACTTTGAAAATCAGCATGCAGTTGTAATGTTAGCTGCTTTAGGCATAGAACATGTCCCTATGTTATCACTGTAGATAATGTGAATGGATTATGTGTGTTTTGTACTTTTTCTACCTGAGTAACTGTATTTTTCTAGCTGAATTATGAACAAATCTTTAATGAACCACTATTTTTTTAAAAAGGTGATATATATACAAGTGCATCTTTAGCTATCAGCAGAAGGAAAACACCGTATATTAACAAATTTTTTTTTTGCCAAGTGAGGCCTTCTTTTGCTTTTCTGGAAATGGAAAGAGAAACTTGCATAATAGCTGCCTAGTGAAGCTTTGTTCTCCTAAAACAGAATAGTTCTCTTAGTTAGCAGGTGAGCTTCAGTTTGATAATGTGATTTTGGAAAATGTTGAGCAAATCTCACATTTTTAGGCTCAGATCTTAAAGTACTTGACAATTCTTAGAGCTATATGGTGAGCTGCTGTTTCTCCTATCATTACAAAAGTTTCTGATGTGATATCCTTTTTCTACCCAGCAAGGGTCTGGGGCACCTCCTTCCAGCGGCTCCTCCTTGGCTGCCCTTGGGTGGTCATTCAGCAGAAAAAAAAAATAATTTCTTGTGCTTTGGGCAGAAGGACAAGGTCTAACTTGGCTTCCTGCCAGAATGCAGAGCCGACAAAGCACTTCAGGTTATTAACTCATATTAACTTCCACTGCCAGCGTCCTACAGAGTGCTAGAATGATCCTCTAATTGACCTAATGGTGTTTTCCTTGTCTTGCAACGTGTGACATAATGCTGAAGTATTCTGATCCCAGTACTGTTTACAGTATGCTCTGTATTTGCCATACAGAATTTACTATATGGTAAAAAGGCCTATTTTCAACAAAGAAAACTAGTTGGATGTTTAAGCAGTTGGCAGATCTTTTGGGTCTGTACTGTTTAATGGGAGATGGAGGGTGCAGGACCCTCCACTTTTGACTTCTAAGAACATTAACAGGAGAGAGAGAGTGGAGATTGTGCTGCTGATGTTTGTGGCTGGCTGTTGTCTACTCCCCTGCAGCACCAGGATACTCTGGGCGTCATTACTGAGGGTTGGGAGTGACAAACACTAAGCAAGGAGACACTGAGGTTACTCAGTCTCCACAGCTTGGACTTCGTTGTCCAAAAGACACGGAACAATTTTTATTTGTGTAGCGCTCAGTGGTTTATTACTGCAGAGTCTACACCATGGCATTGAAGTAGCATGACCTCAATGTCACATTTGCTGAAGCAAAATACAGATAAGAGCTTTGCATTCCCATAAACTGAATGCTTTTCAGATTTTATATTTTACTAGGTAATTAAGTCTTGTAATGCCATATAACACATGGTGATTGCACCATAAATTAGTGTAACCAGTTTCTGGAAGTGTGCACTTTAATTTCCTTTTTTGAATATGAAACTGATAAACCCTCTCTTATCAAGAGTCACTTTTAGACAGCTAAGATAATTAGGTTTTAATGTGTTGTCCATATTGAAAATAATCATGAGACTATACACAATATACAAGAAAATAACAGTTCTCAGTTAATAATAATGAAAAACTGTAAAGATTTGTAAGTTTCACACTTTAGAAAATACAAAAATACTTTTGGAGATCATTTGGAGAATCATGCAAAACTGGAAATAAGGTACTTGTTGTGGGGGGTAAAAGAGAAAAAATAGTTTTTAAATTTCCTGTTAGCTGTCAAGTCAGAGCCTATCTTTTATATCTTTTTGAAGTGATCAAGCAGTACAAATTATAAGCTAATTCTCTAAAATAAAGACATAGTGTGTAAAGAAAAAATCAAGAACTTTTTAAACAAAAATTGATATTTTTATTAATGTTGCATTTTAGTTTCTATACCTAAAGGAATGGTAAAAGCTTTGGAGCTTTATTTATGAAAATCCATGTCGTCCTTCAGATTATTTCATTGTTCCTTTGAAGGCTTATACTTTATCTTGTCCAATTGCAATTGGCAGATAGATAAAATTGGCAAATAGATAAAAGTAATCTCTCCAAGATGTGTGTGTGTGCCAAAGTAGCACTGTTTATTAGATTGTGTAGTGATACATTGGCCATTTAAAAATCTTAAGTGCCTCAAATAAGACAAGGTGTTCCTGCAGCACCACAAAAGTGAATCTATTCTATTCCCACATGTCAGGGAGCTGAGAGTGGAGAATTTCCTGAGGTACAGTTACTGGCTTAGCTCTAGACGTGGGGAGGATGTATAGAACAGACTGCAGAAATGATGCAGTGAATTACTGGCATAGTGTTCTAGGTATTCCTGTTTGCCAGCTGGTATTTTGTCTTGAGAAAGCTTTTCAACATTGGAAATGCCAAGGGAAGAAGTGAATGGAAGTGTTTTTTTAAATGGAAATCCATCGCAATTTGCATTTTTTTTTTTGTTAGATTGATTCACAGAAGGAAATGGCAGACAAGGGCAATATAGTTTGTAACATAGTATGTACTCATCACGATGTTAGGAGGTAGGTTCCAGCCTGCCTGTTGTTACCTTGCTTGCGTCTGTTTAAGAGCCTATGGTTAAATGCAGGCTTCATACAGTTATGTACAAGGCATTGTATGTATTTATTCATACCACAGTTAAAGAAAATAAATAATCCTTTGCAAGCTTTGATCCTCAAGGACTGGATTTCAGATTTGCACTTCTTGGGCAGAACAAGACCCACTTTAATGAACAGTGATTGTAACAGATCATCACAAAGATTCTGTGACAGTGGGGGTAAGTGTATTAATAGAGAAAAGTCACAAACCAAAGTATTTCTTTCTTAATGCTGCAGTATAATAGCAAATGTCTGTCTTTTTTTTCTCTTTGGGTTTTTACTTTCTGCTTTAAGCGCATTGTCTTTGACCAATTGAAATGCCTTTGAGTGTCTCTGAGCCCAGGGAAGGGGAAGGGAAAGGAGCTGTATGCTGCTACCAGGACTTGACATCCTTGTTTCCTGCAATAGGTGGTGATGATGTCAGGGGAGGGGGAATGGAAGAAACCCCAAAGATAAATGGGCTCAGTCATCTTATTTGTGTAATGTTCCTGCAAGCTTCTACTGCTTTTTCTGACTCCAGTGTTGCCTTGCTGGGACCATCCACTGCCTTAAAGACTTGCTCTCTATCGTGGAGGCCAGGCATTGTATCAATGACATGTCGCTGCAGTAAGAGGTTAGTCTGAGTGAGGTTATTCTGTACAAGAACTAGTGGGTAAATCCCAGGTGTGTTGATAGGATCTGGCAGGAGGCCCTTTCTGCCTTGTGCAGGCATAAAATGTTGTTGTAGATAAAGGCAGTATTTTGTTAGTCCATCTGTTAGGGCTGACCATGTCCACTTGAACTGTATCATCACTTCAGTGTAACACTTGAGAATTGTGTGGGTGTTCTGGGGCACATTAAAAACCCTTGTGCCCATTATCATCTCATTTTGTATGTATGATTTACACTGCTACCTTTGATATATTGTTGCCAGCTGCTTGTTCTAGTAAATTGTCAATGTATGGCAATTTAATTGAAGACTAAAAGTATGTACAGTGATTGTAATTGTTTTAGGAAATAAAGTCACCGCACATGCAATTTGATAACGATTATTCTTTTATTTCTTTAATCCGGTTTCCATTTCAATGAAGAGATGGTACTGTCTTTGCAGCTGGAGCAAACAGAGATATAACAAACTGATCTTTGGCATTTCAGTTCTTCTATTCTTCAACATTTCCTTCTAGCAGAAACCTGTACTGAATAATTAATTCTGAGTTTTCCTTTTTCATTTTAACCATGGCCACATCTGCAATCAGCATACTTTTCTGGCATACTTTTCCCTGACTGCAGGAGGGAATGGAGTAAATGGCTCTGCAGAGCTTTCATTTCCTGTTGTGACCTAATGAAACAATCTGGATTGAACCATTAATTACTGCTGAATTTGTCCAATGTGTCTCCCTGGAACCTCCCCTTCACACGTGTACACACATGCACACGCACATGTCTTATAGGCTCCTGAGTTGCCTGTGGAAAAACACATCATTAAAATTAAATAATTGCATTTCAAATTGTGCATGTCTGCAGCTCACACAGCTCATTCTGCTTAGCTGACAGTTTTAGAAGGGCTTCAAAAGTTAAGAACAATTTTTGCTAGATACTGAAATGTGACCCCTGTATAAGCTGCATGGATGAGTCACAAAGTGATATTTTGAATGGCATTATGCTGTCACTGGGGTTCTTTTTTTATATGCAAAATCCTTCTGTAAAACTCAAGTACTCTGTAGATGCTGATGACTCTGCCCTCTGACCCAGATTACACTTGCTGATTACAGAGTAAAGTTTAAATTTGAGATGCTTTTCTTTATAACACTTACAACCTTTGCTTCTATAAAATGAGCATCCCTGATGGAGTCTTCAGGAACACTATTGACACATCCTGGTTTCTTTAAACAGAGAATGTAGTCCCACCATTTCAAATATTTTAATGTCATAAGTCAAAAAGAAGAAAAAAAAAGAAATTCAACTCTTTGTATATGGACAAGCTCCTGTGTCAGTAGAAGTTTCTCAGTTCTTGTTCAGCGCCGGCCGCACAGACAGATGGCTGGTGACAGTTGTGACTTGGTCAGGAAACACGAAGGACTTGTTCTCAAGCAAAACGCCTGTGTGAGTGCGTGTGTCTGTGTGTGGTGTGCTCTGCGGGGTTCTGGTATGGTACAAGTCTGTTCATGGATCTCTATCGGGCACGTGAGAGCTCGCTCAGTCCAGAGCCAGCAGTGGTTGGGTGTTCTCGCTTTCCCCCTGGTCTTCGTGTTTCAGTGTGCCGGCTTCCACCACAGACTGGGACCTGAAAGCAGGAAAATACACATGCTAGCCAGGGCTGCTGCAGAAGCACTCACCTGGGCCCTGGGGGCCCTCTGCTTCCTTTTATGATCTTTGCTTTAGTCTGTTTTCATCTTTATGGCTCTCTAATTCTTTTCTGTGGAAAGCATAAGAAATTGGAGAAGCACTCCTTTAAATACAAGCAGAGAAGTGACTCGTTGAAGATCTCAAATGCTCTCAAAATATTTAGTGCTTACCTACTATCCATAGTGTTGAATGTGCTCAGCAACTTAAAGACCTGGCCCTACAATACCATGAAGTCTGTTGGTGCTCAGTGTCTTCCTAGGCAAAGTTCCATGTGCAGCTGCTTACTGGAGAGCCAAGTCATTTGCACAGGTGGTTGCAGGGGTGTCACAGCTCCTCCTTGCTGCAAATCTTGAGAAATGCAGGTAGGTAAATCACATTTTTACTGATGTAGGGCTTTACGGGGCAGAGCTTCCATGAGGTACCCAAGACCAATAAAGAAGACAGAGTTAATATGAAAGTGAAGGAGCTTCTGGCGTGCCCAGTCCTGCAGTTTATCTCCCCATCTACACCCCTGAAGGATAACCTTACTCAGGGTTAGTCCATTTTAAATTAATTTCTGTCTTCAAGGTGGGAACCATAGTTTATCCTTTTTTATTAATGGATAAAAAAATCCCATCATGTTAAAAATAGGTAAGCACTAGAGAAAGAGGAGCATCATGATTTCTTGCAGTAACAAAAGCTGAATGGGCTCAAAATAGTGGGAAAATTCAAGACTGCTTCATTTTCTGAGGTCTGTGTGCTCTAATGTTTGCTTGCTGAGCTATGGAAGGAGAATCTGATTAATTTATTGTTACAGAGATTTGTTATCCTCCATTTTCTCTGGTTTGGGCTAGGAGTTGCCTCCCAGTTCAGAGGAGACAATGAGCTTCAGAACAAGATCACTGGGTGAATCTGGAACTTTCAGAAAGGGAACTTTTTCATAAGGTGTAATAGAGTCATCCAGACCAGGCATTTACATAGTGCATAGTATTGTTATAAAGAGCCAGTTTTCTCATTGATAGCTTTTAGAATTAGAGGTAGCTCTCATTCCATACACGATTCATTTGTAGCTCCCAATTTTTCATTTATGCTTTAGCTATTTTGTGAAATTAGATGTCACCTCTCTTTTGATAAGAATCCTTAATAAATTGCATCCTTTTTACTGCAGGACTGAATACCATGCCTGTGAATAACTTGTATGAAAATTATTCTTATTCTTATGCCTGGAGCTTTCATTAAAGCATAATAAAAAATTTTCATTTTAAAAAAATCTCCAAAGAAAGATAACAAAAACGGGATGCTCAATGGGAAGATTTTATCCCATAATTTTCAAAGAAATTGTGTTTGCCCAAATGTTTTCACTGCGTATTTTTTACAGATATGTGACGTGCATAGTGTTTGTGATTGCATTTTATTACAGAAAAGCAACTGATTTGGGAGATTATGCAAAATGGCAATTTACATATATGTAGTATGAGGCAGCAAAAACTAATCGTGTGGCTTTCAAACTGTTACCAAGTGGATTCAAATCACAACATCATCAGGTTTTTATTTTCTTTTTGGCTACCAGATTAAATTATTATTAAATACTACCTTATTAATACTTGTCACCAGTGTATTGTTTCTGTCTGACCCGCTGCCCTTCAGTGGATATAAAAAGTTGTGTACCCTTTGCAGCACTTCCCAGCACAGAGCAGAAAGTTTCTGCTCTAAGTCAACTGTGAAAAATCTGAAAATTTTTCCTTTTGTGATCACTGCTGATCACCTCTGCTCTCATCTCATTATATACTCAAAAATTCCTGCATCTGTAACAGCAAGACACTGGGTTCTCCACCATACTGGTACTTGGATGCACACCACCTTGGGAGCAACATAATCCCAAATTCTGCATGCAGGTCCTATGCTGTTCCTTTTTACATGGAAACAAAACATCCAGAGCACTGAGTAAATGTGTTGTAACACACCTGACCTGCAAATTCAAGATGCCAAATTTTTCAAATGCTATGCCCAGCCCTTCTGAATAATGTGAAGAGGGATCCAACTGAGATTTTTGTATCTGCCAAGCTCTGCAGCAACAATTTCTTTTCTGTTTCTGCTAAAAGCTGATTAGATTACTATCCTAAAATAAGCAGTTCTGTAGGGCACAGTCATGGTTTGAACAATCATTGCTATTTTCTAAGATACCACAAAGGAAGGACTTGTGTTTGGATTTCCATTTTCCAAATACATCAGGGGCTTTTTTGCTGAAAAGTGTTTCCAGATTTGTTTTAACTTACTTTTTATGTACAAAAGCAGAGAATCAATCTATTCTGAACAACATTCAAAAATACTTTTTTCATATTCTTAATTTATGGTAAATATTAAAAATGTAGATGGTCAGGAAAGGATTTTGACAATATGAATCAATACAGCTCACAATCTAATGTAATAACTTAGCATGAGATATATATTTCACCAGCCTAAAACTTCCTGAATGCATTTTATAGCTATACTTTATTTCATGACAGAGAAAAGATGATTTGCAGTAGTCCACTGTTGCAGAAAGCATTTTCAACTGACCAGTAACTGTAGAATCACAGAATCAAGAATAAGCTGAGTTGTAAGGGACCCATCAGGATCATCGAGTCCAACTCCTGGTCCTGCACAGGACACCCCAAGAGTCACACCATGTGCCTGAGAGCATTGACCAAACACTTGAACTCTGTCAGGCTGGTGCTGTGACCACTTCCTGGGGAGCCTGTTCCAGTGCCCAACCACCCTCTGGGTGAAGAATCTTTTCCTGATATCCAAAATAAACTTCCCCTGACTCAGCTTCATGCCATTTCCTTGTGTCCTGTCACTGGTTAGGAGAGTGAAGATATCGGTACCTGCCCTTCTGCTTCCCCTCATAAGGATGCTGAAGATCACAATGGGGTCTCCCCATCTCCTCCAGGCTAAAAAACCAAGTGACCTCAGCTGGTCCTCATACAGCTTCGTCTCCTGTCCCTTCACCATCATTTCTCCTTTGGACATTCTGTAATAGCATAATGTCTTTTTTATATTGTGGTGCCCAAAACTGCCCCCAGCACTCGAGGTGAGGCCACCCATCTGTCTGATGCCACCCAGGACAGGGCTGGCCCTCTTGGCTGCCAGGGTGCTGCTGACTCACATTCAGCTTGCCATCAACCAGGTGCCCCAGGTCCCTTTCCAAGGGGTCCCTTCCCTCCAAGGTCTTGTTCCCCCCACTGTTCACACAACCAGGGTTACCCATCCCAGGTGCAGAATCTGGCACTTGCTCTTGTTAAACTCTGTATGGTTGGCAACTGCCCATCTCTCTAATTTGTCGAGGTCTTTCTGCTGGGCCTTCCTGCCTTTGTGGGAGTCAACAGCTCCTCCCATTTATTGTTGTAAGTATTCCTTCAAGTTCTGCATCCACATTGTTAATGAAGATGCTGAAGAGCACAGAGCCTAAGATGGAACCCTGCAGAACCCCACTGGTGACAGGTTGCCAGTCTGATGTCACCCCATACACCCTAACTCTTTGTGCCTGACCCCTGAGGCAGTTGCTCACCCGTCACACATGGTGTGTTTATCCAGCTGAATGTTGGATATTTTGTCAAGAAGGATACTCTAACAGACAGTATCAAAACCTTTGCTGAATTCCAAGAAGATTTCATTAACTGGCTTTCCTAGATCAGCTAGGTGGGTTACTCTGCAGTAGAAGGAAATCTGGTTTGACAAACAACACTTTATTCTTTTCACCATGCTGGCTGTGACCAATAACTGCATTCTCCTCCAGGTGTTTTTCAATACTTCCCAGAATAATTTTTGCTGTGATTCTACTAAGCACTGAAGGCAGACCAACAGGCCTGTAGTTTCTGGGGTTGTCCTTTTTGCCCTCCTTGAAAATTGGGACATTTGCCAGCTTTCAGTCAGCTGGGACCTCTCCAGATCACCAAGACCTCTCAAAAATCATCTAGAGAGGTATTGCAATGACATCAGATAACTCTTTGAGGATTCTCAGATTAATCCCATAAGGCCCCACAGATTAGTAAGGATCCAACTGGAGCAGCAGATCCTGAACAAATTCAGGATCAGCTGGGAGTTGATCATTCACAGTCATGTTCCTCCAGCTCCAGGCACTGAGATCCCCTGTATTTTTTGGCTGTAGAAATTAATATGACAAATGCTATTTGGAAGAAGCACCCTATGTGTTAGTTTCATCTGGCTTTTTTGTATCTAGCACACATGTTCAGTTCAAGGAAGGCAGTCACATTCTAGGTATGTGCAAGTTTACACACTATTTAGGGAGGTTTGTATACTGACTCTAGCATTGAGCCTAGAACCAAGACTAACTTTTATTTTAAAAGTACTGATACATTGACATTTAGCTGCATTACATTTTCTTCAGAGGACTTCACAACCACATTTCAAATTTTTAAAAGAATCTGATCATGGTTCTTGAAAAGGTATGTGTGTATTTAATTGCACCTTAAACTCCTATTGAAAAATAAATTGCAGTCAGACACCAAAGTACCTTTGCCCTGACTAGTCTTTGTAAAATGCAACCATCTTTGCATTCAAAGCAACTCCTTGCACAATAATTTAAGCCATTTTGATTTAAAATGCTAAATGAGTAGTACAAAACTTCCCTTTTTGGCAAGCAGGGTTTAAGCTTTGGCGCTGTCAATGCAGTGGATACTGTTCTAGTGGTATCCCATGGCCAGCAGAAGCTGTTCATGGCACCAGAAAAAAGCATTTCTGTTTTGCTGCCTTTCCGCATCAATATGTTCAAATACCTCATGGGGTGAAACATATAAGAATCATCTCAGTGATACTCAGTGACAGAAGAGACAACAGACAGATGAAAATACAGGAACTTCCATTTTTTATGGGGAATGGACAAACACTGAAACAAATTGCTCAGAGAGGTTGTAGAGTCTTCATGCTTAGAGATATTCAGAATCCAGATGGACACTGTCCTGGACAACCTGCTCTAGCTGACCCTGCACTGAGCAGGGGATTGGGTAGAAGATCTCCAGAGGTTTGTTCCTCAACCTTTTTTGTGATCCTGTGCTCACAGAAATACCAGCTTCCCTGAACCATCCCAATTCATCTTTCTCTATCCTGATAGGGCAACTATTTTCTTTACATGTTGATTATGCCTTTGGGGTGTCAACTTTCACAGTGTGGATGACATTCAGCTGCTAAACATAGATATCTATGGCCATTTGAGGCACCATAGCGTATCCGAAACAACTGATTAGATAACTGAAGGTTGTGGCTCTGGGTTTAATAAAAGACTTGCAGAGGACTCATATCCTTCTGGAGTAACAGATGGTGGCCAAGAGGCCATCATAGTGCCTAAAACCATTTAATTATACTTTGCAGGATGAATGCAGCTACTTTGTAATGTTCAAGAAATGTCCAAGTCATTTTGACCTGGGCCAGATATGAACTAATCATCTAAGCAGGAAACAGAAATTGCATTGGCCTTCTCCTGTCAACACATTTTAGTCACTTCTGTTTTGATTCATCTCATCATCAGATATCTATGGTCACTGTGCTATAAATGGCAGAGAAATAAACATTCTTGGGGTGCTATTCATCTGATTTATTCTAAACATATGGTATAAACACATGATTCAAGGGTTACCTACATTCAAGTCCCTGTTCTGACAAGTTCTCATCTGTTAAAACCAGGGAGAACAGGTTTCCTGACTTATGAGGCAGTTTCCTACATATCATAGCCACAACTGCCTCACTCCTTCAATATTCACCTTCACTATATTACCTTCAGTACTCACCAGAAATGTGATGCTTGTCCTGTGTGTGCTGCAACTCTGAAATTATAAAAGAGTGTATTTGATTTGAAAACCTTCTGGTTTCCTTCCTTTCTCAGTTAAAAATTCTCAGTAACCAGTTTGAAAGATACTTGGCTATGGAAGATCTGGCTGACTTAAATTTTAACACAAGTAGACAGTTGTTTGTATCACACAGATAGGGTCACTGCCCTCAGCTGGCAGACACTGTGCCTGTCTTTCTTTAACATGATCCATGTGGGAGACTTAGCTTCTGTAAGAGTACAAGATCACAGTGAACTAGGAGCTAAATCTGAAGTAATTAAAAGACAAGTCAATGCCCATAGACTTTACTAATCTAGATTCCAAGGCTAGGTAACCTTGCTTAGGAGAACAAAATGAAAATGGAAAGAGAAATGAATTCTCAGTCTCACTTCTGAACCCTAGGTACCATTAGAGTGCGGTCCATTTAAAGCGTCAATCAAACCCCCCATGGTTGTTTTACTGTTCAGCAAGAATATTTGGAAGTCTGGAAAATCAACAGTACCCAGCTGTTTCTCCAGCAGGCTGACCATATATTTCAAATGACAGCACTGCATAGGTATGTACATCAATATCTAAGAGAACAGATGGCTTTATGTGTGTGGCCACTTTTATGCAACTCTCTCCAATTCAGTCAAAAACCATGTAAGAAGACTGGACGCAGACCTCCTAGCTGTGATGTTTTCAGAAGGTTCTTGACAGAGTATAGCCGCAGTCAGTCAGCTCACAGGAATTGATGTTCGTTGGATATCAGGTTTGTTTCCCATAAAAAATACAGTACAAAATCGTGGGCTGAGCTAACAGTACATGCCAGCGTATCACAGCATGTTTGTCTTAAGAGACATCTTCCAATTCTCTGATCCCTCATTTTATGCTTTTCTTCATAGGAATGTTGATGTGCTGCAGTCCACAGGAGTGAGGACGTGTTTGTGCTGGGCTTTCTTTCAGGGGATTTGTGAAGGAAAGAGGAGGGTGGCATGTTTTCTTCCATAAATGCAAGAGGCTTCAAGCTCTCAGAGTGACACACTGCAGATCACATTGAGTGACCCTGCTTTCTACCTCTCACCTCCCATTTCCCTTAAATTCCATTCAGATTTCACCAGTACCTTAGGACAGTTCATTTCCCAATTATTCATTCCCTTTACAGAACATTGTAAGTATTTTTTTAAATCACTCCTGTGAATGTTTGTATTGATGAGGTCTGAGGGACATTTCTTTTTCTGCCTTTCTCCCTCCATCAGACTGTAGAGGGAGGTGCAGCACCTCAGAGTGTGCTCTGCAACACACCTCACTCAAGTGTATGGCTTCACCGGGTGGGAAAAACAAGGCTTTCTCCTCAGTATCACAGAAACAGTGCAGATGTACAGGTGTGAAATAGTTGTGGCAAAAGGTGCCCTTTTGTTATTGAAAGTGTTTGAAAAGGAAATTCTCCCCAGGTTGTGTGGGCAGATGAAGCAAGCCCTGCTCAGCAGTGCACAACCCCAGCACAGGAGCTGTGGCATGTGATTCTCTGCCCAGGCTCACAAGCCCCTCTCAAATCTCTTGCCAATGCAATTCTACAGCTTCTACAGTGGTGTTGGCTCACAGCTCTGCATTAAGATAGCAGAGTATTGTGCCACAGAGACCTGCCAGCTTTGGTACACCAACTGCAGCACTGCAAAGAGTTGCAGCAGCACCAATGTCTAGGGCCCAGGTGGGCCGTGAAGTGATCCACAGGCATGATGAGTCAGGGGCAAAGCAGCATGAAAACTCTGGCATAACCTTGCTGCCAGCCCAGGGTTCAACCTTCAGGAGAGTGGTGACAAGCTGCTGCACTTCCCAAATGGAAGCTGACTTTGTGGCCACTGTGGCAGCAGTGACCATCTTCCTCTCTGGTGGTGAGCCCACCCTAGTGAGAGGTCTCTGTGTAGTGCCTTGGTACATCAAAGTCAGGAGCAGCCCTGGCCCAAACTTGTAACTGCATGTGTGAAGAAGTCTCTGGGAGTACACCTGCACCACTAAAGAGGCAACTGCTGCAGGGTGAACCCCAGCATAAGACCCCTCATCCTCCCTGTGCCCACCAGTTCTCACCATGCCCCTTTGCTCCCAACAGCTGGCCACAGCTGCTTCTCTCCATCACAAACCCTGAGCACAGCTCACTGCAGGGTGTGCACAAAGAGGGATAGGGATGACACTCACCATATATAACCATGGCCTGGCTGTCTGAGCACCCAGTCCTGACCCAGCCCTTAGCCCACACTACTCTCCAAGGATGCAGTGCATATCCTTTGGCACTTGCTGTAAAAGCGAGTTTCTGATGGGCTATGACAAGTTTCCAGCTTATTGCAGATACTCTGAATTGTATAAACATAGAGAAATGCTTAAGTGTTTGACACAGCACATACACTCTCATGTCTCCAGGCCACCGAGACCTAGATGGGACCAGAGCATACACAGGGCAGTGCAGCTAGACTTCTCTGGCAGGGCCTATCCCTGACAAATGCAGACAGGAGTTGGTCTGTGCCATCAGTCTTGGAATTAAGGTGCACACCTCATTTTTTTTTTCCATCAGTGTGGATTTGCTTAATATCTCCTGCTCCTAAGTGTTCTGAGCTTCTGTGTCAAGGTTTTCCCCTAGTCCAGGGCAGGAGAAAGGCATGGGTGGGAGGTTTTCCTGTCCATTTCCTTTCTCTGCTGTAGACTGTTTCCCACATGCTTTTTGTCTCATAGAAGGAACAGGAACACCTGTTTCAGACAGGAATTCCTGGAAGACCCTTAATGCTCTGAAATCCAATATGTCACCTATCACATGGTAAGCCTAGTCAGAGGATCAAATAAAGACAACGCTGCAGCAGAAAACACCAATTTACATCAGATTCAGCAGAGCTATTATGAAGTGTGCAGAATTTCATATCTAAAAAAATTAATTTCAGGCCAGGTAATGAAAAAAATTTCTTCTCACACTTTATGAATATTTACACATGAACACACATGCACCTGTCATCACCACTCATGCGTTTCCTGCTTATCCCCATTTCCTTGCCCACCAAGCTCTCTGTTTAACCCAACAACTTCCAGTCCCTTTTCTCAGACAATCCAGGCCTTTACTCCTGCCTCACCTTTCAGTCTGCCTTTTTTTGCTTCCATTCCAGTGAATCCAGATCTCAACATCTCAACCAGATCTGCCACGGAGTCACAGTCTCTTCACTGCTGTGTGGCAATAATAGGGAAGACAGAGCCCAGGAGCAAAAGGGATGAGTCTTCCTACTTCCCCATCATACATCAAAAGTTTCCTGTCCTTCAGAAGAACAGCACTACAGCATGAAAGCAACCCTGCAGATGTAATATTTAGAGTGGAAATTCAAGCACCACCACGGCGTGAAAAGCCAAAATGTAGGTTGTGGGAGCAGCAGTCACTTGGCCAGGTGTGTGTGGGTCTTGTGACCTGTGTGTTGTGCCCTGGCCCAGGAGCACACACTGTTCTTTCTCAGAGGTATCTTTCCTCCCTCAGTGCTCAACATACACAGGGCTGTGCTAGTAAGTGGCTTTTTATTTTGCTTTCTTATGGTGATTCAGTGTGTGGCTCTGTGACACATTTGCTGCATATTAGTCCAAGCCTGCTCTGAAGATAACCTTTGTTAATTCCCTCCTGAGGTTTTCTGTGGAGTTTATCAATGCAGTACTTGTGTGCCTCTTAAATGCTAACTCATTTACTGCCATAGCATGACTGTGAGAGTTGGTTTTCTTTTAATTTTCATTTTGCTTGTGGAGAGCTGAAACATAGTGAGATTAGGGTACAAGTATTCCTCTAATGGGGTGCCCATTTCCCGGTGCTGAAGGTCTGATTTTGCAGAGTCCTCAGCTTTAAGTGGCAGCTTCTGTGTTCAAAGCATATGTCCCATGGATTTCTGTTGCAGGCGGATGCTGAGTATTTCTGGAAATTAGACCCCAAAGTCTATAGCTTGACAGGTTGAAAATAAGCAATGTACAATCTCACCATCTGTGTGAAGTTTGGCTTAAGCTACTTGCCAGGCTGACACAGCTGCTCAGGGGGAAAGGGAGAGCAGGATCTGCTTCTCAAGGGTTGCACCCAACAGACTTAACCTGGTCTCCATCAGCCATTTGCTTGCCCACCAAGCATGTATCCTAGCCCATCTGCTTACAGTCCTTTGTGCTACCTCGTCTTTCACTCTGCCTTGTGGCTCCCATCCCAGTGACCCCAGTCTCCAGTACCGCAGATGGGTTCACCACTAAATCCTCATCTCTCCAGTTCTCCTGCCAACAGCAGGGAGGATGAAGCCCTGCAAGCATAAGGTGTCAGTCTTCCAAATCCTGGCTCCATGTCTTGCCATAGATTGGCCTAGTGCAGGGACAGTTGTGGTCACGAGTAAAAGTTGTAATTACAGAAGCCCTCTACACCCCATGGCCTAGGCAGGAGATGCACATTATGGGCATTGAACCACCAACCCAAGCTGAACAGGTTTATTTATGTTGGGAGGCCAAGCTAAAACATGAGGCAATCTGTGGGGCCATTAAATGCTAAAATTATATATGTTTCTACATGGCATGTGTGAATTACCCTTTCAAAGGCTTGTAACTCAGCCAGATGTAGGTGGATTTTTCACAGGACAGCAAAAGACATAAGCAGTGTAAAACCATTTGTTTTATTAAGTGTTATGTCTCTAATCTAAACTACTAAACTTTTGGCAATTTTATAGCCAGTTGAAGACATAATTTACAACACAATATTTTAGGCAGCCTGAACAGCACTGGTTCTGCCATTCCTACCTCTAGCCTGTGTTTGTGTACCCATGCACAGGGAATTGAGTGCTGCAAACAGATGAAACCCACAATGTCAATGCCCCCAGAGAGCAACTGAGTTCCTGCCTTGTCCCAGGGCATCCCCAGCACCAAGCTACCCATCCCTCCTGTCCTTGGTTCAGCTGTGGCTTTGCTACTCAGATCTTCTGCATGGTTTGTCTCGCTACAGGTTCCTCGGGATATTCTGCAACATCTCCCCTGTAGCCTCCCTAGGACCTGCTAATGTGCCAGATCCACCAGTTGCTTTCCATTTCTTTCTGATGTATTTGCTGGGTTCTGTTTAAAAGTTATAAAACTGTTTAACAGCTAACAATAACAATATCACTAGATAATGTATACATTGCATTGTAGGCATGCCCCTGGGACACCTGCTTTACTACCAATATGTGTCTCATTCATTATCTGTGTATGGGGGGAGCATTTCTGCAGAAGTATTCAGAAATTCTCCTTTGTTTGAAGTAATTTATAATAAAATACTGAATGTAAGCCTTGCACTGTAGGCCTTGTGTGTTATAGAGCTATTTTATCACAAGGAGTTTTTCCCTTTTCCCCTAACACAAGTAGAAATGCACCCCAGCTACAAGCAGAGCAACCCAGGTGCCATCCATGGGCAGTGGGAAGTGTTCACACATTTTCATACTGTTTTTTATTTGCTAGTATTTTACTACTTCTGCAGTAAATTGGTACTGACTGTGAACTGGCATAAAACATGACCCATAAAAGCAGAAACATATGGCGAAGGAACATTAAGGTCATACTAAGGATAACAACTAGAAAGGTCTGCCTTGCACAGCCCAGCTGGGCATATGGAGAAACAAGTCTGAATAAATAAAAACCTTACATAAGTCACCCCCATGAATGACCCCTTTTGGTTCTAAAACTGTTCCAGTCGGCATTTGTGTGCACCAGTCGTAATATCCTGCCTTCTGGAAGCAGGATCCCATTTCTGAGAAACAACAATTAGTTTCAACAGCGATTTCATTTGAATATCAGGGCTTTTGAAAACACACACATCAGGAGGCAATAATGGCTAAACCCTCATCTGTACTTTAAAATCCTATCACTCTAATCTGGGACATAAAAATCCACATGCTCTAACTCAATAGCGTGGGGCAATGGGACAATGCATTCCAACAGTCTTTTTCCAATGCATTTTCAAAATGCATAATATGGGCGTTTTTGATGAACCACTAGTCAGGCCATTGAGTCTTTGGGTGTTCAAGTCCTTTAGGAAACAGCCTCACGTTGTGTCAGGAGAGGTTTAAATTAGGTATTAGGAAAGAAATTTCTTCATTGAAGGGATTGCAAACATTGGAACAGACTTCCCAGGAAAGTGGTGGAGACACCATCCCTGGAGGTATTTAAAAAGACATAGATGCAGTGCTTAGGCACAAGGTTTAGTGGTGGACTTGGGTTAACATTGGACTTGATGATCTTAAAGATCTTTTCCAACCTAAATTATTCTACAGTTCTATGATTCTATAAGTTTTTGTTTCACAGCAGAAAAACATAATGGTGTTGCGATGCACAGATTGTACATGTTCATAATTAGTGTGCTTGGCTCTACTTTAAAAGTTTTACCCTAACTCTGAATTTACTGAGTCTCTGATAAGCTTGACTCTATGAAAGTAATGATCTTGCAATGCATGTTACCCTAAGAATAATTTTTAACCCCAAATTTGAATAAAGTTATCATTAATTAAACGGATTAAATAAATTTGATTAAATGACCCAGGCTGTTTAGCCAGAATATGTATGTAATTGTTAGGTAAAATTTCCTTTCTCTGCAGGGCAATTTTAAATTGCAGTAGGTTTTCAAACCTGTTTGCACTGGCAGCAGGTTAAAAGCAAGTGCTCTTTTGATGCCTGGGAAGGAAGAGAATGAACATTCAGCTCCCAGGCTGTGCTTGGTGCCTGTGCAGGGAACAAGCAAAGGCAGAGAACAGTCTTTGTCACTTGAGCTGAAGATAAAGTTCAGACATCAAGAAGTGACCCAGATGCAGCTAAAGAAGGGCAGTTCTTGTAAAGAGAAGTGAGTCATAGAGAGGTAATATGCTGCTGCAGCTTACTTGTTGCTGCTGGACCCGAGTGTAAGAGCAAAGGTGACACTGGAGAAAAAAAGGAAACTTCAAAGAACTCAGCTCTTTAACATCTTCCCCAGTCACTGCATCCATCCCTCCAAATGGGGGTGCTCACCCACTGCTTTTAGGTACCCAAACAGCTACAGACATGGATCTCCTGCTGTTGGGAGAATGAGGCTAAAAATTATGGCCTATTGGTACAGTGATATGCTGAGAGCAGTCTCTGACTCTTTAACTGCTAGGTTTAACCATCCATCATAACTATTCGTTAAACTGCACACCCAGATAAAACCTCCAGCTGTTCCTAAAAACAACAGCTCATCAACAAAAGCCAGCATGAATGCCTCAGGCAAATGCTTTGCTTTTGTGTGAGCTCCCTGTTGACTAAAGGCCCCTTTCCGACCATCAGAGATTACACAAGACTTGGCCACAGCTGTAAGAGAGGTGATATTCTTCCCTATCACTCCATATTTTTGTACCCTTTACATTGCTCTGAAATCCCAAAGCTCTTAAGTGACAGGCTCCCTGCATGGATGCAGACCCTTCAGAAGAGATGGCCCACCACAGGGGAAGGCGCTGTTGCCATCGCTGCTCCCAGGCTCTCAGATTAAATGAAATTTGCTGTATTAATGCTGGCTTGCATGTTTACTACCTTGCCCATTCCAGACTTCACTGAGCTGTATCTTAATAAACATACATTCTGAATGGATTTTTATCATTGTTGCTTCCCCCTCCCTCCCCTCCTCCCCCAGTCATTAAGACTCATTATGTGGTGTCATCAGCTGGTTTGCCTTGTTTCCCATCTGTTCATACAGTACTTGGGATCCTAGATAATAATGCAGATGGGAGTGCCATTTCCACTATTTTGGTTTTGCTCCAGTGGGACTTCACATGGAAAACTGGTGGGAAAATGCAACAGTTTTGATTACAGATTTTAGATTTTCGATATTATAGACACTTGTCAAATCTCAAAATTTTCAAGTTGGTGTCACTGACTAGAGTTAGTGGCAGTCTTTTTCTAAGAGGATTTCCAATCCTTTCCCCATCTACAACACCTCCATTCTCCGAAGTCAACAAGGACTTTTTATTGAGAACAAATCCTGTGCAAGTCCAAGTCACAGGGAAAACCACCCCTGCCTGTCACTGGAAAGAAGATGATGTTCTGGTTCCATTGCTGTTAAATGGAGCAGAAATTGGAATCTAATGAGACTTTAATATGCAAGTCTAATCTCCTGTAGCCCCTTCATATTAGTCTTTCACCCCTGTATCAGTTAGATTGTCATACAGGCACACTGTTTCTGGCCCCTGATGACTAGAAAACCAAAACAAACTTGCAGCCAAGATATACTTTAATCAACTTATACCCATTTGATCTCATGCCTAAGTTGTCCTTTTTCTCAAATACCTGTGTTCTCTCTCCAGATTTTATTCCCTTCAAATCCATTTCAACCTTGGCTCTCTGAAGCTGAACAAACCACTGTCTTCTATAGCTTCTTGCTGGAAAGATGTGTTGTCCTCTTTCCTCATCCTCCCCACAGTTCTCAGGTGAACATGTTTTAATGTATATGCACCTGCCCTGGTGACAGGAGTCAAAACACTGCTATCAGTCCTAAAGCAAACCTATAGGCAGGTACTGCTCCAGCTCCAGCCTTTCTCACTGCTGCTTGGTGCCTCGTTTTTTCCTGGTCTGCATTTGGAGATTTATTTTTGTTTTGTTTGGTCTCAGGCACATCTTGAAAATTACCTCCTTCCCCCCTGCCCTGCATTCATTTGTTAATATAGGTTAAGTGACTACAACAGTAGTTTGGTCAGTTATTCTCTGATTCCATTTCCTGGCACTTTTCTTCCAGATCTATAATTTATATCTTGATTTTTCAGCAGCTCTGCTACTAAAATTGCAAGACACTATTTTTGGAGTAGGTGCCAAGGGTGAGCTTCTCTCCAGATGTAGAGGGTGGTGGCATTTCATTTCACAGGGACACTTCTCTGTGGTCACAGTGCAAGACTCTCAGCTGTTACAGCAGCACTGAGCTCAAAGATTCTGGATACTTTAACACCCTGCTGGTCCGGGGGCAGCCCTAGCATGGATGGGCTTGCATGGCTGTACAGCAAGTGGCCGCAGAGCCAGGAGAGGCTGCAGCTGTGCACCTTGTCACACAGCAGGACAGTGCCACAGTGGAGAACAACCACTGCAGCTTCAGCCTCACGGGTAAATCCAAGTCTCATAAGCACTGCCCTCCCCTGCAGTGATATCTGGGAAGCCAGAGAGGAATAGTCCCATAATTGTTCAGGCTTTTCAGCCTTAAATTACAGAAACCAAAGAAGGTTCAGTCTTTTTATATTTGCCCCTTTCAGAGGAACATGACTACTACAGAAAAAGTCAGTGACCTTGACCTTTATTTTTTGTTAAAGCAATGATTTCATCAGAGAAACACAAAATTAACGTTACCTAAGAGTGTATGCCATGAAAGGATGAGCAGAGGATAGATTTTCAATAAAACTAGAAATTGTTTTAATAAGGGAAAAAAATGATAGCACAATTGTGAGGGAATTATATTTAAGATGAAGAATAATGTTAGATCACCTATGCCTAGTGCAAACCTCTCTGGAATATCCAGGAATCTCAGCCGTAGCCTGAGTTTCTCATTGTGTTAGAGATATATGAACCTAAAGAGGCAAGGAGGGGAGATATATAAAGACAGGTAGAAGTCTGGAGACCTTTTAAGATGTCTTAGATATAAATCTGGTCTAATAAATCTAATAAAGCATCCAATCATGCTTTCTAAACATAGGCTTTCACCTATGCTTGGGCCAAACCATAATTTCAGGGGAAGAAGAATCAAAGCAAATACTCATAGGAGAAAATCTGTTGAAGCTGTGAACTTTTCACCTTTAACAGCAAGTAATGACCACGGGGTGCAAGATCAGATGGTTGACTTAACCACCGAGTAATGAAATTAGGCCAAAAGTTAGATCTAGTCTGCCCAGAGGCAACATGACAAATTAGATTCATCCACTCCCCATATTTGTATTAGTGCACTTTTGAATTAGTGAACAGATTATAAAAGAAGGCTTTGCCTCAAGGCAGTGTTTTCTGGCACTGAACTAATTTTCAAGCTGAGGTTTTCCCCTGAGGGCACAGTAAGACCCTCCCTTCTTTGCAGCCAAGGATCAGATCCTCAGCAAAGATTTACCTGTGATCAGCTCTCCACATATTTGGAGCTTTAAAAACCTGCAGATTTCTTACTATAAAGCTACATAAATTGAGATAGTTTTTAATAATCATGAAATATTTTGTATTTTTCTAAAATAATTCTGTGTGTTTCTCTGACAATATTGATTAAAAATAAATTGGTTTAAACTCAGCTCTCTGGGACGGGCTTTGTAAACTCATGCTGGCTCCCAGCCTTGCCTGGTAGTCAGCAACGAGAACTGCTGACAATGCAGGTGGCCACCCCTCTTCATGCCGAGGCTGCAGCTCACAGCCTGGCAGCCTTGTGGCCCTGTGAGCTCCTGAAGTCAGTCATGAGTGTCAGTGTTTCCAGCACGAGGCCTCACTTTGCAGACACAGCTGTGTGGCATCCCTCCGACCTGGGAGGGAGCTGCAAATCAAGAATGCATTTCTTTTTCCTCTGAAGATGAAAGACTTTCAAAATTAACTGCATGACATTATGGCTTGTCTGTGTTGTCAGCTTTGATTTTGTTGTGACAAAATGATGGCCGCTCAGAGAGTGACGCCGTGCCTGTGAGCACTGCACTCATCAAGTGGCAGCAGCGAGGAAAGCATCACTGCGATCTGCATGGAAAGCAGTTTCATGGAGTGGGATGCCAAGGGTGAGGTGAGTGCAGATGTTATGCTCACACAGGGGAGCCCACACGGCCATCGTTCACTGCAGCTGGTGTTGGCTGAGCAATACCAGCCACAGCTCTGTGCCAGGTATCCAACTTCCTGACCCCATCCTCACAATCAGTCCAAACTACTCAGAGTAACACTCTCCAGAGGTGTTATTTGGAACATTCAGAGCTGAATGCACAATCACTAAAACTAAAATCAGAGCTCTTAAGAAGAGCAGCTCTGCAACTGCCTTTGCAAGGCTTTGCAAAGCAAGTGGGAGCAGGAGCAGAGGGAGAAGACCAACTCCTTTTCCCTTTAGAGGGCAGTGGTGTTCATCGTACAAAAGCTGTTTTTCCGAGGAGGTAAATCCCTCATGGATAACAACCGGGTCAGCAGCAGCGAAGCAGCGGCAAGGAATAGGGACCTGCCCTGAAGTGGTGCCGCTGGTTGCGCTGTGCCGTGCAGGACAGCGTCTCACACCGATGTACTTTCTGTAATGCTCTGTGCAGGGGCTCATTAATTTCCTCTCATTTTCATGCACAGTAATCAGACAAGTAATTACGGTTCCACCGAGAGACTTCCTTTCTCTCACCACACCATGAACACAGCCCAGAGAGAAGAGCTCCTTACCATCAACGTTTGCCAAATTGCAGCCTCTCTTCGAGCCAGAGGAGCCCTTCCTGTGAGATTTATGCCAAACCTGTTCAGAGAGCCAAATAAGGACTGATTTCAGAGGCAGTACTAACCTTTTCATGGGTTTGGGCGAGACCTCCCTTTCCAGGTTGGAGGATGCGTGCTTCACGTGCATGGCATTGTAGGAGGTGTGGGTGTACTCATTTTCATCGCTGTAGTCGGGACCCAGCAACGTTCGAGCCCATGTCCCCATGTCATAGGGAGGCAGAGTCCCCCCAAATTCGGAGGGCAGGCATTCAGGGTGTATTAGCTGGTGAAGGCTGTTGAGGTTGTTACCGTGAAGAAAGATCTTTAACAAATAAAAAAGAAAGTTCAAAGTCATCATCGACTCCTTACTTCATTAAGTACAATAATAGCAGCAGTAATGAGGTGTGGAGTGTCATTAGTTTACACTGCAGTTTCAGGTGGGAATTTCAAAAGCTCTCAGGGCTGACTCAGTTGGCAGAAGAGGGGGGATTGACTTTGGGGTGGGCAGCTGAAGAATTAGGCCGGCACTACTAACACTACTGAAAACTCCGAATCGCTTACTTTTGGCACGTGACAATTCCAGTTTCTTAAGTACCAGATCAGGAGAAGCGGAAGTCAGGAATTATGACTGATTATTGCTACTGTAAGAGGATAGAGTCTTACATGAAGAGCAGTGAGAAGAAAAGGGTGACAGTGGAGCTTACTGAAAGCAGACGTGAAGAGTAGGACTTCAGCGTCTGAGAGGGCCACCAGCCCTGCACCCCAGGACAGACATTTCCCAGTGGTGTATCAGGCTGTGTCACCACTTTGTGCTGCTTCAGCAACACTTGTTTCTCTAATCCCTCTTCACTTTCAGGTTGGTCCTACCGTTGTCCTGCCTAGTCAGACACAACTCAGGGTGGGCTCTGGGACCTCCTGAGGGAAAATTCAGATGTTGTTCGATAGACTGCAGAGAACAAATGGCTAGGATGACTGCAGGAGCACCAATTCACATGGGTTTCAGTGGAGAAGATCTGCCTCTTCTGCAGTGTGAGCAAACAGTCTTCAGGCATGGGTACTTTTTGTGGAAGCAAGTGAGTTACCATCATGTGAAAACAGTCACCCTGCTGAAGGAATGAAATAGGAATTTTTACTCCCACAAAAAGAGTGGAGCTGAAGTTTCTCTCGCCTGCAAGTAACTTCAGCCAGGCCTGATAATCCCTCCACATTGCCAATTCTCTCTATCCCTGAGCAGGTCCCAGTGCAATGTATCCACACTTTGTTAGTGTTAACAGGTTTTTGGTCCCTGGCTGAGTTATTGATTCAATCCAGACCATTCCAAACTCTAATTTTTAATAACAGCAGCAATTCTCTTACACCATATGGAAAATGCAGAGAGAAAAAGAAGAAAAGAAAACAGGCTAATCCAGGTCTGTAGGTTCCTCTCCATCCCCACTCCCCACCCCCATCTAATTACCCTTTTCCTTGTCTTGTCTTTGAGGAACGGTTTGATTAGCGTGTACAGGGCATGGATGTACCAGGGCTGATTGACAAAATGGACTCCTCCAAAACGTGCAGGAAAACTGTCCTATAGAAAGAAAGAAAGGCAGGCAGTTAAGAGATGCAGTACTTTACTCCGGCAGTCAATAGGATGAAAGTCGGAGGAAAAACCTGTCTCCTTCTTTCTGCAAACGAGCACCGGGTTTGCTGGGAGGGAGCAGGAGGGAAATAGAAAAAAACAGAAAAGATGCCTGGAAGCGTTTGTATCAGTTTCCTCTGTGGGCAGAGGCAGTCCCTTCGCCCCTCCACACACTGACACATAATTGCCGATGCGATGCTGAAGATTTAAAGTCGGGTCTCCAGCCACTTCTCATGAACATTTTTTAACTCCATCAGGGCATCTGACTCGGCTGGCCTGGGAAGTGAGAGGGGGTTGATGAACACCGCTCCCTCGAGGGGAAGCTTTCTAATTTCTCATTGTGCAGCGCAAGGCAAGCCCCCGGTTCCCACGCACATCGCCGCTCAGAGCTCACCTTTTCACCCCTCGGCCTCCCTACCTCCCCCTGCTAAAATCATCATTACAATGGCTGACCTTTCGGGGTGAGCAAGCAGCGCATTACAGGGAGGAGGATGGGTGGGAAATGCTGATAAGTGAAGGTGTGGGGAGAGCGCACCATGACAGCACCATGGAAACTGCCGGAGCCGCTCTCGCTCCCGCTGCCGGGCTCGGCACAATCACCCCCGGCATTAACATGCAGGTAGCGTCCCGCTGGCGAGGTGCTCGCTACAACATCCTCCCTGCTCCGCCAGCCTGGCACGCCTAACAGGAGAGGAGGTGGCTGGCGTGTCTTTAAAGGTTATTGTGTCTTGTGAAGGGTATTTTGTACCTGCGATCTTATCTAACAAACGTCAGTCAAGGAAGAGCCCGGGATTTTTTTTCGCGTGGCATAGACAATGGGACGACCGCTGCTCCTGTGTGCAAATACACTTCCAAGGGGAGGAGAGGAGCCTGTCTCTCTGCTGTGAAGGGAGATTCTGATGAAGCCGTCCTCCTCCCGTGTGTTTCCCTAACCCCTACAGCTCAGCATGTAAAGCAGAACATAATCAGGTCTCTTCCTTCAGGGCTTTGGCTCTGGGACTCAGGCAGGTGCCTTCCTCCCACAATTAGCACAGGGTGTCCTGGGGCTTTCTCTCGCCTTCCTCCCGAGCATCAGAGATTGAGCACAGCTGGTGAGAATACGAGGTGGATTTGTGAGATGATACGAAAAAATCCACCTATACACCTGCTCTGAAGAGCTTCTGTGCTGCTTCAAGGTCAATTTTCCCCCCCCAGATTTAGCGATATGGATGCATACACCATCTCCTGCAACCCAGGGCAGATCATCAGGACTTTCCTCACTCTTCAGCCATGGATTACCCTGTCAGTCATCTAAAACCATGCTAGGGTAATGTTTGTGAGCAGCCACAGGCATTAAGTGATATATTTTTCTTTTGCTGTACAGTAGAATAGGTTACATCTACCTCAGACAGGTCAGCTGACCTGAAATTATTGCAAATCTGAGTATTGGATGTACTGTGAAGGACTATTGGGTAATCAGGCCAGCATACAGGAGGACAAGCAGTGTAGCATTACAGGTGATCCCATTTTAAATTCCAATAAATGACGAGTTGAGCTTTTGAGACCCCACCAGGTCTGGGGTCCTTAGTGCAGGAAAGATGTCAACCTGTTAGAGCGAGCCTAGAGGAGGGCCAAAAAGATGATCAGAGGAATAGCACCTCTCCTACAGAGACAGACTGAGACAGTTGGGGTTGTTCAGCCTGGGGAAGGGAAGGCTTCAGGGAGACCTCACTGCAGCCTTCGGTACTGTAAGGAGGCTTATAAAAAGGAGAGAGAGGGACTTCTTATATGGGGAGATAGTGACAGGACAAGGTTTTAAACTGAAAGAAGACAGGTTTAGATTAGATATTAGGAAGAAATTATATTCTTAGAGGGTGCTCAGGTACTGAAATAGGTTGCCCAGAGAAATTGTGGATGCCCCATCCCCGAAAGTGGTCAAGGCCAGGTTGAATGGGGTCCTAACCAACCTGATTTACTGAATGGCATCCCTGCCCCCAGCAGGGGGATTGGAACTAGATGACTTTTAAGGTCCTTTCTAAGCCTAACCATTCTATGATTCTGTTCAGTGGTCTTACAATTCTATGATTCTCTTTGAGGATGGCATATGTTCTGTTGGGGTGTTCATTTTCAATAAAGATGACTGTATTTCCACTGCATTTCATTAGAGTTTAGGATGCAGATCTGACTGAGATAAACTACTGCAGTGCTGCAAGTTGCAGTGACTTCAACTGAATGCTGAGAAATTGCTGCAGAGAGTCTGAGCCCACCTAGAAAAGTACATGGACTGACAGGAGCATGAAGCCCAAAGTGACTTTCTACCATGTGATAACCTAAAATTGTGTTTTATAGCAGATCAGAGCCATAAAATGCCCATCTCATGTAAAATTCACAAATTCAGTTGCCTTCCTCACACATGAGAATGAAAATTTTAAGATTTGAAACTTTTCACAGGTTATTCTAAAAAAATAACAGAAGACATACTGGAATGTTCTATATTTTCCTTTATTTATTTGTTTATTTATTTATTTATTTATTACTAAGTCTATATTTGTCAAACTGGCTGCCATGCCAGTTATAGTTGTAGCTATAAGGAAGAAGTTTTGGACACCTTTGCTCTTTGGGAGTAAATTGCCACAGTTGTTCCCAGGCTGTACTGTAGCAGCAAAGGTCAGTGTACAAAATCCGATCTGAGTCTGAAGCACAGGAGAGGAAAGAAATGAGGTATTGGAAGCAGGGGAATAACACAGATATTTATACTGACCTGAAAAAACAAATTATTTTGCCTTCTTGCTGGAATGCACAAATGATATGAATCACAATTTTTAGTGAGAAACATCAGTCAGACTTCATTTTCAAGGGGGAGCATGTATTTTTTAGAACATGTTGACCAGCTTCAACAATACTCAGAAAGGCCCAAATACTGAGAGTTATAGGAACCACCCAGAGGTTTAAACTGGCAGTCTGCTCTAGAAAAAGTCAACTAAGGAGTAGGATGCACTTTCCTATACAGAAAATTAATTTTATATCCACCCAACATAGATTGTTGAGTCTAGAAACTAGATTCTATCCCATACATCTGTGTTATAGGAAACCCTTAATATAAAAATTTTATTTAAAGGCAATTGCTTTATTTTAATTTTGAAGGTGCACCAAAAAATGCCCAAAGACCCTTGAAAAGGAAATACGGCAGTCAGAAAAAAACCCAGCCACCAAAGAACTTTTTTTGTGTGTGTGTAGCTTTCTGCTAAATTCTGTTCCTTGCCCTGTTAATCATATTAAGTTCAATTTGACCTTCATCCCTCAGTCCACCTGCATTTGTAAGGCTGTCAATTAGAACAAGGACAAAGACTTTTAAAAAAAAAAAAAAAACCCAAAGGAATTTGATATGGGAATCATCCAGACCCTGTTTGGAACTGCAACATACTAATTTTGTAGAAGTCCCTAATTAGAACAGAGCTGTCTTGGAAAGAAAAGCTCCTGTCTCGAGGTCTGCCTTGTGCAGCTACGGGAAGATGTATGAGACATTTCCCACACCCCACTTAGTGTCTCTGCTGCTTTCCCTGGGGCAAGGTGAAAGTAGCTGAAATTGATTTTCTGCTGGAGAGCTTTTGCTTTTAGGAATTCTCTTTTGATTTCTCATGTCTTGTGATTCCTTGGGAAAGTGTATTTTATAATGAGGTACATTTTTTGGAGTCTACTGTGAAATGGACCCTGGGATCATGGAGCCTTTTCTTAACCTGATTCCTTGTCAAAAATACCCAATCATGAGCATATACATAGATTTTAATCCAATGTTATAACTTAAATATAGTACACATGAATTGGTCTAATTATTTTTGAGCACTACTGTCTTCTCCTCTGAAAACGAGGCTGGACATATTAGCACGTTAGTTAATACAGCTATATTAGCTCAGCAATGACATTGCAGAGTAAATAAACACATCCAACTCAGTCCTAATCAATCTAACCTGTTTCTTAGCAATAGCAGGGAATCACAGAATAACAGAATGGATCAGTCTGGAAGGGACCACAGGCATCAGGTCCAACCTCCCTGCTCAAACCGGGTCATCTCAGAGCACATGGCATGGGATTGCATCCAGATGATTCTTGAGGATCTCCAGGGAGGGAGACTCCACAACCTCTCTGGGCAATCTGTTCCAGTGCTCGCACTGGAGCACAATAAAGAAGTTCTTCCTCATGTTTAGGTGGAACTTCCCATGCATCAGTTCTTACCCATTACCTCTCATCCTATTGAACTTGCTGAGGATGCATCTGCCTTGTGGGACTCAACCCTGTGGTACTAATTGTGACCCTCTGGGATCTGCCTTTGAGCCAGTTCTCAATCCATGCCACTGTCCACTCATCCAATCCACACATCAGTGAACCAACCCCAGATATCTTCTTGGGTAGCTGGCTCACTCCACAGTCAGCCCAGGCCTTTCTCACTGGAACTTAAATTGAGCTAAAATAAAGGATATATCTAACCATGCTGCAGTGACACTTCCCAGAGAAGTGAAGGCAAACTGAGAGAGAAAAAAATCATCCGAACACAGAGTTTGAGTTGATTTAATTAAACTGGGGCCATTGATGGGACTATTCTTTTGCCTGATTTGTCTTTGTTTTGCTTTATGTATTTGTTTCTTTAATATTCCATTAAATAGCTCAGGAGTGGTGCTTGGAAGATGAATGAGAGATAATTGTTCTTTCTTTCTGCCTGTTCTTGCCATCACAACATCTATTTCTTTTGGCATGAGTATGCATCAGAAACCTTTTACTATGGTGTTGTTTGGAACTGCCTGAAAGCTAAAAAGCAACATGATATTCCAGTATCTCTTCACACCAAAGTGCATCAGGAAAGCAAAACCATCTTTGGAATATGAAAAACAGGAATAAATCCAGCCTGGTCCTGAAAGTCATTCCTTTCAAGCTACATGAACTGACATCATAGACCAAAGACCTGAGCTCAAAATCCATATTGTAGCATATTTCTATGTTACAGAACATCTGAATTTTGAGACATAAGCATTTTTAAAATGCTTTCATAAGCTTTACCCTTTCTAATCAGAAAAGCAAGCACACATCTTGCCATCCCAATAAACTTCAATCTCAACCAATTCACCCGTTTACTGAAAATCCAAATATAATCCCCCTTGAAAGAAAATAATTGCCCTCAGATTCAGGAAGATATCAGTCATAAACAAAACTGTTTGAAGTGAAAGGTCATGTATACTGAGGATAAAACCAGCATCTTCATGCCTGTGCACTTACATAATCAGTCCCCAAGGTGGATTAAAGCTCCTGCAGATTGTATTAAGAGTTCAGGAAGATTTTATTAATAGTTCAGTGATAGTTTCTCCATAGAGGATTTCTGTGAGTGTGTGATTTTAATGGATTGGCACAATAAGGGAAGGAGGATTTCCGCTCTTCAGTGCTTCAGATCCAAATTCAGCCTCTGAAAGAGCGACAGTGCTTGAAAGTTGTTGCTCCCTGGTTTTATGACTTTTTCAGATATTGGATAGGCTGTGTCCATTAAGAACCTGCTCCTGAGCATGTTTGAATGAATTCCATGTAATGCCCTAGGTTTGGGCAGAGTGGGTTGTTGGATAGTCCATGCTAGGAAAGAAGGCAAAGTGTCCTCCCATCGCTACAGCTTCAGCTTCTAATTTTAATGCACCCCCTGAGAGATGGATGTTTAGTCTGGCAGGAGGCAGAGGGAGGCAGCGGCAGGACCAGGGCCATGAGGACCCTGGGACTGGGCTGCTCCTGCACCTCTACAAGTGTTCCCAGGGACTGGGCTGATCCTGCACCTCTACAAGTGTTCCCTGGGGCTGCAGGAGCTGGGGCTGCTCTTCCTCACCTTCTGCAGCGCCTGCTCTGATCTCAGGCACGTTTCCAATCTCCACCCCAACAAGTTGCTTGTCTTTTCGTTATCTCTTTTTGCTCCCCTGTGTTTTTGAAGAGATGGGAATGCAAAATTAATGTTGCCAGTGGCAATAATTGCAAATCGTTTGCTTCTACCTTGGCATGCCCTCAGAGTACACAGGGCTTGAAAACAGTTGCAGAGTAGGGGAAAACCAGTAAAAAAAAAGATATTAGTGCTAGCAGTATGGGAATCCTGACCTGCTTGAATACAATCATAAAAAGAATTCTTGCAATTGTGAAGAATTCATTGATTTTGGGCAAGCTGTGACTGTAACTGCTCACACCAAAATGCTCTCTTTTCTTTGAAACACACAGTAGAAAAGGATTGGAGCAAAATCATGGGACATTGTGAGTTCTTGGTTTATTTTTACGTCTCATGCCCACATATGTAGATGAGGACGCTCTGACGTACTTCTGTCAGAGAAGCAGAACTGAAAAATGAACATTGGGATGCATTCTCCTAGACATTTTTTCATTATGTTTGTTACCTCTCCTGCTACACTCAGTAACTTTTAAAATTCAGTCATTTGCAGCAGGTTTCTCCCAGTCATTACTGCACACTAGTGAGGTCCTATAGCTCATCTGTTTATTGGTGTTGGCAGATGGCACCAATAAATCAGGTTATAGAACACAGATTTGCTCAGTAAACTTTGATTTGTCCTTATAGAATCATGCTGTCATGTCATCTGGTCTAACAAAATAACTTGTAACCTTGGGGCAAAAGGGGGATTTCTTCTCTACCTTTTTGCAAGAAACCCTTTACTGAACAGCTCAGAATAATTTAGGAACAGAAAATTTCCCAGCAGCAGTGACTCTGTTGGATTGACAGAGTATCCTGGTGCTACATTTTTGCTTGGCATGTACCCCTCTTTTACACACTAAAGGTAGACAGTAAGGCTCCCTCCAGAAACAACAACAAAAAAAAGATGAATAAATTATATTGAACCCCAGGTTCATTCAGGGGTTGGTTGAGGAGGTTCACAGAGAAGAGAGAAATTAAAAATGTGATTAAAAAGTAAAACTGAGAGCACTGAGACACTAATTTGCAAGTAATGCATACATGTGTGAAACTGGAGTGCTGCAGTTTGCTCTAGGTTAGGTCATATTAGGTAAGGCCAGACCAGGATGCCTCTGGTGGAGCAAGAAGAGTGACAGTCACCCGCTAAGCTAAGGAGGGGTAGCTTGGGTCACGGGCAGCATGGGAAGGGACATGAATTAGCTGGAGGCTATTTTTCAGAGTTAGTTTAGGAGCTTGGCATGATCTTTGCAGCCAGCTCCAGCAAACCAGGCTAAATTGTCTCCAGTGTTCTGATTTTTGGTGTAAAGTGTAGCTCAGAAACCTGTTTATATTGAGCTTTCCTAAGGCAGGGTGACTGCAAGCTGAGTTGCTTCTATTCCTGTACCTCACTGAACGCGAACGTCTGAAATTAGTTGTGGGGGAAGGAAAAAGCAGCAGGAAGATCATCAAAGCTGAAAGCAGTTTTGGGCTTAATTAGAAATGGCAAAATGTGCTGGGCACAAAGCAAGCCTGGCCTGGAGACTTGCTGGGTGACACTGGTGCTACTGACTGCAGTGTGTGACCATGAGTGGGCTGGGATGTATCACACTCCCGGCGATGCCGCGTCCTTGGCTGAGCATGACCTGGCAGCTTTGGTGGCTCATTTGAAATCATCACCACAGCAAAGTCCCTGTGCAAACCTCAGGTTACTGAGAGAAGTGAGTTCCCTTCCAACCCCTTCTCCCTGACAGCAGGAGATAAAGTGGTATGTTTTATCTCCGCTTGAGCTGTTGGTGGGTGTTTGTGGGTGTGAGCTGCTCTCAGTTTTGGGGGTGTGGTAAATAAGTAGGTTCCTTTTGTAGCCAGATTTTAACGCAGGGCATTCTGAAGTAAAATGTCCACCAGCAGAATGAGCACCTCCACCAAAGAAAGTAACAGCTGGAATTAAGGCAGCTTTAATGAAGAAGCATTCTAATTCCCTTGCACCTGGAAAAGAAACCACCCAGGAGCAGTAGGGTTAAAAGTCTGGCATTGAAAACTTGACCCAAAAAAAGTTCTATTTTTAAATATACACTTTTTAAAAAAGAATAGGGAGAATAGGGATTTTTTTGAAAGTAATTTTTTAAAGTTAAGCTTTAAACAAAATTAATTAGTAACATTAACCACTGTAGCAAAGAACACTGCTGTTTTCTTTAGCTGATCTTGTTTGAAGGTCTCTCCTAGCTAAAATAGCTTGCACTCATCTTGGAGAGCAGTAGATCTGTGGGACACTGTGATTGAAAGCACAGGGAGTGAAGGAGTTAGGGCAAAGAAAATGGCACTGAGGCAAATCCAGTAGCATTTAAAAGGCTGTTGAAAGGAGAGAGTTGAGTGCATCCAAAGTCAGTCATGAAAAGCATAACATACAGCACCGTATCTCTTGTCCAGTACTGAGATTTTAAACATAAAACCCTGTACAGACAGCGTATCTTTAGATACGCATTGTTATGCTGAGATTTTCTACATTGTCTATGTAAAATATTTATTATATATTTTTTCATATTGCCACTTGTATATATGTGTATACATATACATATATATATATATATGTACACACATACATATTTTCTGCCAAAATAGCTGTGTCTGAGCAGAGGGCAATGAAGGCCAAACTGCCATGGTGAGGACAAATGCCCACAGCATTAGTTAAAGTCAGCCAAAGAAAAGCTATTTAAAAGGTCTTGTGGCACTTGCTTTACTTCTCAGGAGACCTATTGACTTTGCAGAGAAGCTTTTCATCTTTGCCTGTGGAAGCACTAAGGTATTAAATAGAATTCCTAAAGTCGCATTACACTTGTGTTGTGATTGAAAGCTGATGATGGAGAAAAGGAGATTTTGTTATTTATAGTGCTAGGCAACCTATTTGGTGTTGAACAGAAGTCTGATCTAGCCTGGCTTGAACAATGTGTGGAATCATCTTAAAAGCGGCATGGAAAGGAGCTTATAAACTACCATTGTGGTGAGAATATAATCTAGCATGGTCAGAAGAAAATGGTCAAGCAATTTTTTCATTTGCAATTGTTGACTGACTAAAACAAAGTATTTGATGGGAATTATTCCTTTTCCAGTAAATTTCTTTGCATCTGGCAGTAAGTTAAAATAATCCTTTGTGTTGACTTCTCCGTATAAGTCCTTGTTAGCTATCACAGGCTGCTAGCACTCATTTTCTCAGAGCTATCTGTTGAACAAGAGCTAGATTCTCATCTTATTTCACTATGAATTTCACATTTTACTCTAATTTGTTTGAGATGGAAAACACATTTTAAAATATGAGGTTTCCCTTCACCTAGCTCTTTCACAAACCCTTTTTGAAACAATTTTTGTGGTCCCTGTCAGCTTTGACAAATGTAATCTGGTAAGTGTCCCATGGTGAAGATATTTTTTCAGTTCTTTATTCTCTTTCAACAGGAGTGTGTGCATGTGCGTGTCTGTGTGAGCAAACCCATGACCTACTTTGTGTTAAAGGGAGTCCAAATGCTAAATGCCTGGGCAGTGGGGGAGACCCAGTTCTCAGTGGATGCAATACGAGGCAACCCACACTGCATCAGATAAACACCTGACAGCAGCAACACCTTTTCCTCATACATAGTCTCTTATTCTTCAGACCAATAGAAGCCTGAGAAAAATCCCCCCACCCTTTTATTATTCACATGATTCAGTCTCTGTCCTTGTTCCAGTCTCCGAGTGAGATTGCTTTGCTGTCTTATCCTTTCATGCTGAAGGGAAAATTGTTTTGTGTATTTGTATTTCACAAAGTCCCACAGAGCCACCAGACTGATTTAACAGGAGCAGACCAAAGTGTCAGGTCTGCAATAAAATATAATCTCTTTGTGTCTGCCCTTCTGTGATCTCTTTCTCTATATATGTTTTTTTTAATAACAGAGCAGTGCCTTGGTAATGAGAAACCTGATCATAATTTAATGTCCTTTAAATAAGTTTTGATAATTAAAAAATGAGTAGTATTAAAGATACATGTGGAAAGATTTAAAGATAAATTGTGGAAAACATATTTTTAGGAAAGCTATTTTTACAATGTCAGACTGCATTTCAAGTTTCACGGTATTTTCTAGAACATGCATTTAAGAAACGAGTTATGAAGACCTCTTTTTTAGTGAAGAGATTTGTACTATGCAGTGCAAAGAATACACTGATGTTTTTCCCCTGTGGTTATAAAAGCAGGCATTGCTAATAGCACCACCAATAGCTAAAATTGCCTGAATGTCTGACTTATTGCAACTTCACTGTAGTTACACATTTTGGGCCCAAAAATTTCAACAGGGAGCTAGACATATTTTTATGGGAACAGTGTTGGAGGCTGGGAGTGGAGGTGAGAGTTCCTCCATGGGCTTGGAGGGAAAAATATTGTTTTCTGCTCTTCAAAATATTTCTCTGATTACTGGAGGGTGGAGATTTAAAGCTCAGACCCTTTGGAGCATGGACCCAACCTTTCACAAAAGGTTTTCCTAACACACATGGCTTTAATGACACAGTGGGAATCTGCAGCTCTGTGTATGTGTATGTTCAAAGTCACTCAAGGAAATGTGAAGGCTGTTTCTCATAAGATGGAATAGTCATAGTGATACTCTCTTGCCTTAAAAGCCATGATCATTCTAAACCCCTGTTGTTCATTAGCTGTGTTCTCCCAACAGAGAGGCTGCAGCCCCAACCCACAGGTGGGAGGCAGAGCTCTCCCTGCAGTGGTTTCTCCTAGAGGTGTCATAAAGCACTGGTGTAGTCAGGGCCCCCTGAAGCTACACTTTGATACTCAGATTTTTCCTTTCCTAAGTGGGTGACTTTGCCATTTCAATGTTCTTCTGGTGTTGTGTTCACCACCTAAAGCAATGCTAGGCAACAGTCAGTGCTGCTCATCATGTAATCACTCCAAATCAGGGCTTTTGTCAGTTTGGCAGCATTAAATGTCACATAAACTTTGTACTGTTTGCTACACAAAATACGTGCTCATACTCTCTGCTACAGCTCTCTCATTTCTGCAACACATCCTCCCTTTCAGTTCACACTTCTTATTCCTCACTACCTTGCTTTACTGCCACCTTAACTCTGACTACAAAACAGCTTTAAAAGATAGTAGTAGGAAAATGGTTTCTGGTGTCTGTGTAGGTGCAAGAAAAGCAGAGCATTAATGAGTGCAGTTTCTCAGTCTTTCCATCATCATTTGCCAAGCATGGATATCAGACTGTGGACATAATACCAGGTCACTGTTCAGGCCTTTGGCATCCTCTGTATTATTATCTGCTCCCACTACAGACCCTAAAAAGAGGAGTCTGAAGGTTACCAGGGAAGTTTGCTGCCTGAGCAGTGCTTGGACTGCCTTCTCCAAACGCTTATTCTTAATTGTGTTTTCAGGCACCACAGCATCAGTCTGCAAGCTAATGATTCCTTCGTTGTCTAGTTCTACTCCTTAAAAATTTGTTCTGATTATTTTTTTCAGGGCCAAGAGCACAGAAAAAAAATTCTCTGAATTTGCTAAAACTAAGTTCACAGGAAAGTGTGACCCCATTTCTCAGCCACCTCAGATTAGAAAGCCATACAAATTTTCATCCTCCTCATCCTTACAAGGAGTTCAAGCCAGGCATTAAGTACTGCTACACGAAGTATTAAATGAATTAGGCTTTTTCCACTCAGAGGACTAGAATATCCTCTGTCGTATCTCTAGAGGTCATTAATTTGCTAACAGGACAGTCTGTCTGTACCTTCTTCTTTAAAGGCTTCCCATTGAGCACTCTTCCCACCTAATTGCAGGCAGCAGCCATCCCTCTTATTAAACTCCATGCACTGAGTACCAAGGCATTTGCAAATTACTTGGCATCAATAACCTTCAGTTTAGCAAGTCTTTAGGCACAGTGGCTTGTATTGTCCCTCCAGCAAATTGGAGAGATTTTGTTTGGAGTGGTGGTGCTTAGTTCTACCTTCAAAGTTTGCCCCATGACAAGCTGTGAATGTGATCTGATCCCTTCCATACTTACCCCATGATTCTGTGGTGTTTCATGTGTCCAGGTATGTGTGCATCTCAAACTGTCAGACTGTTCCTGCCCTGTCATGCTTCACACTTACTGCTGACTGATCACTGGTTACTCACGGCTTCAAGTTACAGTTTCCATTTAAAGCTGAAGCTTTTATCATCTTCATAATAGGCCACAGAATTTCTTATAGAAATGGGCAGGAAGGTAAGGCCTATTTATTATCTGCTTTGCTGCAAAACTCATATTATGAGCATAAACAACAGCAATAAACAAAAGAAAATAACTTGTTCAGGCCAGAAGGAAATCTATATCACTAACTCCCTGCATTGAACGGTTGTTCCAAGAATGAAGAATTTCCTTGTTATGAGGAATGTGCCAGGTGAAGAAAAGTTATCAGAAAAGCTGCATTCCCTATTAGCTGCTACAGAACGTTGCACTCATGGCAATGTATATTAATCCCACTTATGTCCATCAACTTAATTAAAAACTCCCCATTATTGAAATCTATAACTGGCACAGAAAGATATCAGAGCTTAGAAAGGAGTGTTCATTTATTCTGTTCACTGGACAGCTCTCCAGTAGTGCTGAGTTATTTCTGGTAGGAAGTAAACCATTTCTGCTGGATATCCAGCAATTTGAAAAACATTTGGAGATTACAACCAAGGCCAATGTGTGTCTGCAAGTGTTAGTGAGAAGTTAATAGTATTACTGGATGCTTTGCAGATGGTTCATCTGAGTTTTTTGTTTGTTTTTTTTTTTACTTTTTGGCAATGACAGACTCATCATATATATACTGTAATGTGCATGTACAGTACATCTTTGCACAAAAGTTGAAGATCCACTGACAACACACTTATAATGTAGAGGTTACATTAACATATTTCCCCACTTCTGTCAGGATTTGGCTGTGAAAGTTAGTTCACCACTTACTGGTACCATCCTCTTCAAAATTTTAAGAACAAAATCTTAACAAACTTTTTGTCCCTGTCTTCCCAAATTGTCTGCTTGAGGCACTATATTGTTTTAATTTTTAGTTAAAAAACAAATTTTGGGTTCACTGTGTTTTACGGTCTGGGAGATCTCTTAAATAGATTCTGCTGTTTGAACTGGCTGAATTGTGAATGGGTTCAGACTATGAAAGTCTGCTCAGTGTGAAATCTATCACTGAACACAGCAAATTCCTCACTCTCCTCACTCAAGGTGTTTATTGAACAATTGATTTTTCTCAATAATAAACAGCAAGGAAATCTCCTAACAGAAAAATAGAGAAGTTAAACAGCTTGTCAGCATCAAAATTCTTTCAGACCACAGAAGAGAGTTGAAGTAGTTTGCCCAGTACTTCAGTCTGTATCAATAAAACAGAAGTACCACTGTTAAGATAGATTAACTTCTGACAGAGAAGTTGTGAAACACCTTGATTGCTGAAATTATTTTGGGAAAAGAAGGTTGATTATGAAAGATTATTACAGCAATTTAAGTACTACAGTCAAGGTAAATGGAAACATGTCAGATGTTTGTTTTCGAACAGACAATACAAGATAGTAAAAATAAAATGATGGTTGTGATTTATAGAAAGTTACAAAAATTTCAAAAATTTTGGAATTCAGTTTGTGGTAAAATCACAGATTCTGGGAAAAATTATTCAAGGAAGTATGTGCTGAAATGCCCAGAATCTAATTAAAACAAAGCATTTGAAGGACCTGCCTGAAATTTGAGAAGGTTAGACGCTTCTTTAATGCTGTGAACATGAAAATAAACCCACAATTTTTCTGCAAATGAGACTGAAGCAGGAAAGTGTAACACTATCCATAGAATCCACAACAGAGAAACCCAGAGTGGACAAACAACCCACGCAAGGTAATATCTGCCATTTGTAAAAGGATCACAGCACCACACAGGCATTTACAAGCATCAGCAGAGATCTGTACAGGAAGGAACACACTTCTTCATGGCAGTCAAGGAAAACAGCACAGCATCACAGAATCACAGAATATGCTGACTTGGAAGGGACCCACACGGATCATCAAAGTCCAACTCTCAACCATGCACAGCACCATCCCCAAGAGCCACACCAGGGAGTGTGATTGAGATCATTGTCCAAACATTTCTTGAGCTCTGTCAGGCTGGTGCTGTGGCCACTTCCCTGGGGAGCCTGTTCCAGTGCCCAGCCACCCTCTGGATAAAAAACCTTTTCCTAATATCCAGCTTTAACCTCCCCTGACACAACTTCAGGCCATTCCCTTGGCTCCTGCCAGTGGTTACCACAGAGAAGAGATCAGTGCCTTCCCTTCCTCTTCCCTGTCCTCCTCAAGGCTTATGGAACACAACTGATTTTCCATGATATTTAGGTGCACCAGGGACACCAGTATTAGCAAAGACAATTCACTCTTGGTAGGAGTGAAACTCTGGTTACACAAACTTTTATTATATAACACAGTTGGACCAGTAAGTGTTTGGATAAAGAATAATACTGAAATTTATGGAAAAGTTAAAATTTCTAATAGTACCAGAAGTTAAAAAAAAATGCTTATTATTGAGCTAAAAAGATGCCAGCTTCTGGATCTCAGAGACTGAATTCATGCAATGGACAGACAATTGTTGGCAGCAACTGAAAAGGAACCTAAGGATGCTTCTGGGAAATAAAGGAACTCTCAACAGAGTATGAAATAGAGATGAAAGGGTCAAGATGGTCCACAGCTCATCTACCCAAGAAAGTTTCTCTTGCCATAATTTGGGCTACAATAAAAGAAGCCTATTGCTCTAGGGAGAAAAATATAATGAAGAAGAGCGAGTGATATATTCCAGAGGACCCCCATGGGAATGTCTCCCCTAGCAGACTCCACACATGAGGGAGCTATAAGGAAATTTGCACCTATCAAGCTGCCTGCAGCAGCAGCTTGAGAGGGCTACTAAGACACATACAGGATGGGTAGGTCACAACCCAGTCTGTATTTAACATTGTGAAATTACCATGGCACCAGAGATGCACTGGAGGTCGCATGAACTCTGAAGACAAGATGCCCGTGCTTGTCAGGCAGCGGTCAGAGTCACTTTGGTCTCGCAGGTGTCTTGAGAGAGATAGAGCAAAGCAGCAAATCCAGTATGGTTTCTGAAATATGATAAAGGTGGGAAGCCGTCATGCCAATGTGCAGTGAACTTGTCCTGGGCGCAAGTGACACTGCTGCACCAGATGGACACAAGCAGAGGTGGAATAGGTTTTCTCATCTGAGACAGCTGAGCTCAAGGACCTGTAACAGCAGGAACTGAAGGACCTGAGAAATGACAGCACGGATATTAAAACTGAGATCCAAGGGTCCATGTGATGTTACCGCACATCTTAGGAGTTCATTGAACCTTGATAGCTAATGGTCTTCGAGATTCTGAATTGCATAAAAAATCTTACTGATGGTGTGACTAGAAAGGGGAGTTGTGGGAAAATAAGAAACTTGCAGGAGGACCTTAAAATAGACACTTGGTAATAAGTGATTACTGATTCCTTTCCTACTTCCATCAATCCAGCCATAATCTGTTTATTACTCCCTCTGTTTTTGTGTTCACAACTTGGAGTGGAAATGTGAAGCAGCACTTTCTTTGTATTTCCTTTAAAAGTGGCAGGAACAGCCTCTTTTCCCTTGCAGGGGATAGGAGAAGGTCTCCCACACGGCTTACAGAAACCATATAAGTAGGAATCAAAAGTAAGGAAAAGAACACAAGACGGAGGTAGTAAATGTGTTCTCCCCAATGGCATTTTCACAACAGGATAATTTCCATGGCTTCAGATCCCCTGATCATAATAGCAAACCATCTGCTCATGGAAAGAGGATATTTTTTAAGAAAGGATATTTGGCTTAGTCATCCTGTCACATCACAGCTCTGCAGGGTTTCTTTTAATCTAGTAAAGAGGTTTTCATTTTTAATCCTGTTTCTGCATTCTTTAAAGAAATGCTTAGCTGTTGTTTTTATAGTTTAATCTGACATTTCTTCTAAAAAGCATCATGCGAGACAAATAATTGAGCATCCTACAGAAGTATAAAGCTAGTAGTACCAGCAATTGCAATAACAATGAAGCACAATGCAGTTTAAAATATTACGGAATCAGATACCCCAGAAGACAGTTTAAATTAGACTCTTTATAGACTCTTTATAATAGGAGTTTAACACCAGTTTAACACCAGTGACAACCAAGGATATGCACAACACTGGCGTTTACACAGATGCGGGACTCAGCTGCCTGCAGCAGATCCAACTCCTCTCCAGGATGCAGTCCAAATTATGGACCTGTGTGGGTAAGTTCATAGGGCCAGCTTCTCCCTGGTCCTGTGCTCATGGAGGCACACGTATGCAGGTTACACAATCCTTCATTCTCTCTCTGACCTTCCCTCTTGCCTTTTCTGGCCTCTTCTCTCTGAGCTGCCAGTGGAATGTGGACAAGTCGGAGGCAGAGGTGCAGTCTAGTGGGACACTGTTGTTTCATTTCTCTACCTTCTGCTCCCTTTTTCTACTTCTCCAAGGATATCCCTCTTTAGTAGATAAGGAGTATTTGTTTCTGTTATTCCCCAAAGCTTGTCATAAATTTCAGACTACAAACAAGGACCTGATGCTAATGTTCATGTGCCTTTTTGGTGCCTTTCCCCTCCCACCCCCTTGTTGTCATTCCTTCACACTTTCTATTATTCATAGTCCACTTCTGGCTCAGCTAAGTTTGTTGAAACAAAATCCGTGACAATATATTTCAGTGTGCTTTTTGTCTTTCATTTTGATTGACTTCACATTTGTTTTTAGAGCTACAGGTCAAAAGCTTCATTGCCCCCTGCTGCTTTATGAAGCATTCTTCTAAATAAATAGCACATACCACAGACATGCCTGATCATCCTACGAATGAAAACACGAAGCTACCCACACCAGCTGGAAGCTGAAGAAAACAGCACCTGCCTGCCCACAGCAATTCTGTGTAAATCTAGAGACAAAATGAAAAGCCTTGCCTCTGCTCAGGCATGGGAAAATTTACTATGAAGCGAAGTTCAACATGTGAAAACAAACATTTCTGAAAAAGCAGGAGAGATTACTGCGCCATCGCTGCTCGTAACCTCCGTGAAGCTGCCAGTTACTATCCCTTGTGGCACCTGCTCTTCTGAGGGTCCCTATAACATTACATATTACCCTTTCACTTAAGGACAGCTTAGGTGAGCCTGATGTATCCGCTCTGAGACATCACAGAGTAATTATGATCCACAGCTGTGGAAAACTCGAAGATGAGGGATGGATACTACTATGTGCCCATCTCTGGGACTCCTCCAAGTGTACACTTCTGAGGTTTGAGTTTCTCAAACCAATCTTTGCAGAATGGTGGTGGGTTAATGTGGTATTACAGAATGTAGGTGACAGAGGAACAGGCCTTGAAAGCCAGAGTGGCCTCCTGTCTTTGGTCTGGAAGAAGCCCTGGGACCCATGATAAACATCCTAGGTCACCAGGGAAGTAGTAGAAAAGCATTGTGGGTTTGTGAATGCTGGATCTGTCAGAGGTGAGAATCACTGTTCGTTACCTTAAAAGGTATTGTTTACCTGTTACCATGAAAGGTAATATTCTGAAACAGAATTGGTGATTGGGACACACTGTGGTGTAGAATTATTTCCTGTTTGTGTGATAGCATAAAAGAATTTTTCACTACATAATAAACATCTTTACATGCCACCGTCTTGTGAAGTCCATGACCCCTCTCAATCACCACAGGTTAACAAAAGCTATACTATCATTTTTTACCTCCCCCAATTAAAGCATGGTAACATCTAAATTCTTATTCATTTATATCTGTTCAATCATATGTTTATTCTCTAACTGTTTATAAGGAAATATCTTCTCTTGTGCTTGAGTATTTTAGAAGCCAGGTAACTAAACAAAATGTTAACACCTAGCACTTGCTCATTTTACACACAGAAGCATGGGCTGTGCTTTCTCTGTTTAGAAGAAGACCTGAATATAACACTTGTCAGTGCATGAAGCAGTGAAATTTGCTTTGTATTTTGTTCCTGCCTGATGAGTGTCTTGGCTTTAAGACAGATTTTAATGTCAGTAGAAACTGTTGCCCCAAAGAATGTCCCAGCTCCAATGGCTTCAGGTTACAGATTTGTTTGTCAAAACAACAAAGTACTGAATGACTCTGGCCTCAAGACTCTGACTCCACTGAGCAGAATTAGGAACTTCTCCATCTAATTCTAATTTCCATTTGATTTTCCATATTAAGCTTTGCTTCAGCCTTGTATTGCATTTGCTTATTTTCTAGTTTGTAATACAAGTCAAGTA
Source organism: Pomatostomus ruficeps (assembly GCA_013400735.1). Lineage (NCBI taxonomy): Eukaryota > Metazoa > Chordata > Aves > Passeriformes > Timaliidae > Pomatostomus > Pomatostomus ruficeps. Next base: position 25,079 of record VYZT01000808.1, on the reverse strand, counting down.
TGTTTTGGTAGAACTGGCAATAAAACTGGAGGGAAGATTTCAGCCATGAGTTTCTGCTATGTTGTTCAGCATCGTGGTGTGACTCCAGACACGCTGACAAATGCAACAAGCAAGTAGTTGGGTTTCATTGGTGAGCCAGGGGGCTGGAGAGGTGACAGATATGACTTTGCATTTTAAACATATTGCAATGGTGGTGCCTGCAAAAGCTTCACACGCCGTCCCCTACAGAACCTGATATTCCTTTTCATGCTTTATGGTATCAGACTTTGAGGAAACACCTGCAGTATATATTAAGGCAGTGTATTTTAAAAGCTCCCTTCACTGTCATGGGTCTGGAATGATGAAATAATCTGACATTTCAATGGAACTAACACTGAATGCTGATCATGTGATATCTTGAAGGACTGTGTTTATTGGTAGATGCCCACAAAAGAGAGTTGACAGTTCACCTTAACGTGAGACCACCAGAGGGAATATTCATCAGGCAAAATGAAAGGGATCAAACATGCCTGACAGGTGAGTCTCATGATGGCTTGACACCTTGGACATTTGCATGAGAATCTGCTTGCCTTCTGCTTTACTTTTCATTAAATCAAAGTGTACATTGAAAACTCTGCCTTTCCATTTTTGCAACCCCTCTGCATTGACTCAGTGGTCTCCTGTGAGGCCATGTCTTGGGAAACTTCTTAGGCTACCTTCCTCTCTAAGGTTGTCTACTAACTTTTTCCCTCATGCTCCCTCCTTTGCTCTTCAAAGGACATACAGCTCTGGCAACATTTAAAGGTGGGCCTGCACAGGTGCCCTCAGGTTTGGTACATGAATATCACCTGGTATTTTTGTTGTCAGGGAAAGCAGGAAATACAAAAGCAGGAAATTCCCCAAGTCCTACAACTAGATCTGAACATTTCTTCCTTCTCTTCCATCTTTTGACCTCACTTACTTATGTTAATGACTGCTGACACCAGTGTGATCTCTGCCTTTTCTTTGCCTCTGAGTAATTAACAACAGGACAGATACTCAAGAGGTCAACACTTTCTTGCTCAAATTCAATTTTTGATAAAACCTTTCATAAAAGAATAGGAAGGTCCTTGCTGAGGCAAATCCAGCAAATCCAATATTCTATTTCTGGCAGTGGTTAAAGATGGACAGCCAGGAAGTAGTGCAAAACCAGGATAAAATTTGGTGTATTCACAGTATACTCTCAGTGTCCAGTTAAGGGCTTCCTGTGTTTGCTTCTTTCCTGAAAGGTCTTATTCTGTCTCAAATGACATCTCTAATGACAATTAGGTCATAACTCTCCAATCTATGGATGAAAAAAAAAAAGGAATGAACTAAAGTGATGGGAATTTTGAAGAATATGTATACCTTAGGAGTCCAGATAGCCTGCCTGGAAATGGATTGTGAGGTTTAGCTTTCTCCTATCAAAACATGTCTTGCTAAAACAGAAGGGAGCCAGTCATCTGCAATGCTGTCCCGGGTTTGTTATGAAAAAGGGAAGGGGACACTATCACAATTTTCTTTTCTCTGGTTTTGCCTTTTCAGCATATTTTAGTACTGCCGCAGTCAATAGCTAATCACTTGTTTCTCTGAAATACTCTTTTGGGACACTTTGGATCTTGTAGGACAATTTTCCACTGGAAAAAATAACAAAAAGCATTTCTCTGGGAGTGGTCAAGCCTATTATTATCCTGAGAGCATGAATCAGGATCCCAAATTTTGTAGTACAAAGTTCTTTCAGTTGCTCCTCCTTCATGCCTCAAATCAGGTACTATCCTGTGAGTAACACCATGTATGCTCCAGGAATATTTCAGTGCTAGCCAGAAAAATTTTACATGAACTCCTCAGATAGCAGTGAATCCTGCGAGAGCTCTGCACTCACATGAAGGGCTTAACAAGGCTTAAAAACTTCTTTAAAAGAAATCAGCATCTTTAGGATCACATTGGTTACACTGTATATATAATAGATAATTTTGCAAGACATCCTTGGACCTGGGAGCTGCTGAGCAGATTTCAGTGTGACGATGTCCTCAGGACCCAACAGCAGCAGATGTCCTTGGCCTACCTGAGAACCTGAACTGGCTCAGCATTCTGGTGTTGAACATTTACAAGTACAAACTGACTTTTCAAAACACTTGCTTGTTTTTCATTAGGTTGACATTTCCTTTTTAGGTTCACTTCCCAGCCTGAGGCATGTGGACTTTCTAAGGTGAAAAAGGGTTCAAATAAAAGGTGATGATTGATTGTAAGAAAACAATTTGCAAGGAAAGGGAAAACAACAGCATGTCACTTCACCTAGAAGCACTTGCCATTTGAAAGCTCAGCCCCTGCCATTCTGTGACATTCTGCAGGAGTATCTAGATCTCCTGATACTGGCAAGTGTTTAGTAGAACTCAGTGTAAAGTAAAAAGGTTAGAAAGGGTATTAAAGCTATCTCAGTTTACCAAAATACGACATATTTAAGAACACCTTCAAATTTGTTATACTTAGCTATCTAGAGTGCCAAAGGGAAATGCTGACTCTGAAGAGGTCAAGAGGACTACAGTAGCTTCTAGAAGGGATAGTATATCCCTTATTCCAGTGCTTTTTATTTTTGTAGCTGTCCTTACTCCTGGGAATGCAGTAAAGTGTATTTTCTAAAAATTCTACTGTGTCAGACTAATAAACACTGTTGTGTTTATGGCAACTCAACACACTTTCTGTGCAGTACCAAAACAGGTGAAGAGAGAAACAAGCAGTCATTAGAAAAAAAAAAATCTATTCCTGTAAAACAGAATGTCTCATCCTTAAAACCCTTTGGGTCTAGGAAAAAATCAACAGCCCACAACACCCATAAAGCTTAATTCAGCCTCTTAGTGGAAGCAATTCACGGAAGCCTTCCAGAATGCTGGAGGATTACAGTGCTTCGTTGAGAGAAGCAACGTGGTACAATCTCCCCTGCTTACATAGGGCATATGCACAACCTTCCCTTAGAATCCAGACATGAATATCCTGACCACAGGCCAACCCTCTGCCTCAGGATTTATTTCTGTTTCCTGATCTGCAGAGAGCACTTAAATACTCCTCTCCCTTGGCCCTGGCAACACCATTTATTCTGCAAAGTAAACAATCTCCAGACTAGGAAACCACAGGAAGCCCTTTATAACACTTAAACATTCTTACATGACCATTTAACCCTTTAGATAGGCAAACAAGAAATGATTTTGCTGACAACATGACCAAATGGAAACCCTGCATCGCTCAGTGAAGGACATCTACTCTTCCATCCACTGCTATCTAGTGTTTAACACTGCAAGATAATACAATTTGGTACGAATTTGTTTCAGGTAGTAACAGCTGGATGACAACAACAAAAATGCATTTCTGTTGGAGGATAATTTCTAGCAACATCAAGCATTTGTTGTCTGAGTCAAAAGTTGTTCAGGAAGGCTACACAGCTACACTGACACGAGAACATATTTTAAATAACATATATACACACAGCTCAAGGGGCTTTCTTAGCTTGGGTGGTTGTCACCAGAGTAATTATTCTATTTTCAGACTAGCACTAGCGAGTGGGGTGATAAAGCATCTGTCTGCCTCAACTATAGAGACAAGACCCACGTGGTCAAAATTTGTTAAAGCAATTTATTCACTGAAGAAACAAAAGATTGACTGAAATTACTTGTATTTATCTGATGAAGCATCTTGCAAAAAAAAGAATGGGGAAAAAATCAAGCAAATGCACAAACTGAATTATTTCCAAGTTTTGTTTTGATATGCAGCTTCAGTGTGATATAAAGAGGGAGAAAGAAACATTCAAAAATGACATGAAACCTTTGGCAAGTCAAAGAATGAACTGGATGTTTTCTGTTTTGTTTAGACCCACAACAATTGCTTTTCCAACTGTAATACTGGGACAACGACTTAAAAAATCAATTTGTTCATCTCTAGTCATTAAGTGTGTAATGAAGCATTCAGTGTGGTTCATGGCCACATTGAATCAGGAACTTATTCAATGTCATTAACATTTTTGGCCTGTGAACTCATGAACACCCAACAATACTCCTTGTTGTGCAGCTCACGTGAGCTGTCTTCAGTACAAATCACTGACAAAATTCAAGATAATATTTTGCTTTTATTGAGCATTTTAAGTATTTCTTTATGGCAGAATCTGAACAAGACAGTCTGGGCGAGGTGGTCTAATGACATACATGTCTTTTTGGCCAGTGGAGTGTTTGTTGGATTGTGCAGAACTGTCTGTTAAACCAATGGGAAAAAAACAGGTATAACCAGGTGTAGCAGGAAAGAATGTCTGCATCATCCTGCCAGCCATGTGATTTTACTGCATTATGTAGATGTCTCCCATTTTAAGCTGTTGCAGGCATCCTATTGTCACCTTAAGGATGAATTTTAATTAGGTGCAGTATAGAATAGTGTTAATAATTAAACTCATGGCACATATTTTACACAGAAAAGGTGCTATGTACAGTATAAAATTATAATTTGATTTCTAGATCGCCTTCTCCATAATAGCACAGAGGGATTTAGATTGAAGCCGCAATCCATCTAGTCTGGTATTCTGTGCTAAACTCTCTTAGTTACTGATTTTAGTAATGATACTGAAAATACAGCTATTATTCACAACTGTATAGATTATATATATTCAAAATCTGTCCAGAAACCAGAAACCCTCAGCACAATTCAGGCATATGACTTGAATACATGTTAGAGGATAAGTACTGTTCCTGCTGTTTAACACAGAGGAGCTGAGGGATGTGAAGTTCTAGTGCTAAGCAGACGTGCCTAACTGAAATCCTTGGAAATGGGGAAGCAAGCTGATCCCTCCTTTTGTTTTCAGTGTTGTAAAATAAAGCATTCAACATGACTTGGCCCATACAAAGTGAGTGCAAATAGGAACTGAACAGAAAATGCTTCTCTAAAACCAATCTGGAAATAGGTGAAAATGCAGCCTGGGTACAACAGAGGGGGCAGAACCAGGTAAGGTGTTAGTGGTGAACCCAAATCTTTTGGCTGAGGGTCAAAATAAACACTCCTTCCAAGTAATTTCCTACCCTCTCTCATGACAAAACTAAAGTCTTTCAAGCCCATTTGTAAATATCTACCAGAAATTGTTTTTCCTTGGCCAGGAAGTGGAGGCAGATCCTCCTATCTAAATTAAAAACCTCACAAAACTGTATGTCATACATCCAGGCAGAAAGAGACCACAATGAAATCTGTGAAGACTGTAGGTCTGGGGAAGACTAAACACTGGAATTCTGAATTTATTCTAAGACATCAGCTCCTACTGGAGAATTCATTCTCATGTGGATTCCAAATTATTGGAAGAAAAATGTGTATTGTGTGTCATATAGCATCTATGGAGATCCCAGAAGGCTACAAGACCCATCCTTGTATTTGTTCTATGGCTGAAAGCATGGATTTTATGTGACCAAATGACCAATCTGTTTCTCATTCAAAAATGTCATAAAGGCAACTTCATTTTGCTCACATGACAGGGACATACTGAGTCATGCAAGGGGAGAGGGGCGTGCCAGGACCCAGTGAATTGGGATGCTACCAGAGAAATTGTCAGAACATTTTTATTCCTTTTCCCCTCATTTCCCTCAGAGGGCTCTAGCACATGTTGGTCTGAAGTTAGAGTTGTTCCTGATTGGATACTTTTGTTTTATTATTCAGTAGTCCTAACACAGATTTACTGTGTTATCTGGACAAACTAACTTTGAAATCTATTGATATTCTTAAATTGGTCTAAATTTTTAAATGCTTAGAATACTTGATTGAACAGACTTGAGCAATCTCATAATCCCATTGGCAAATAACCTTGATTGGAAATAAATTCAAATCTGCTCTTAAAAATCCATCATTCTGTGTTGATACCAGAAATCACCTGCCCAGACGTGCAGATAAGGCACAAAGTTTTGCTTTAGTAACAACATTAACACATGACTTTGAATTAATCGGGCTGGTTATTATCACTTGAAAATTGTACCGTCCCCTGTTGAGTTCAATTTCTGATATAATGAATACATATCTAAACATCTTCATTTTCTTTCTTGTCATGGCTGTTTTACTCTTAACTATTTTGCCTGGGACATTTAATACATTCATAATAATTTTATGGTCTGTATTTCACTTAAGACACAAAGTTCTAAAAATCCTGAGAAAAAAATACAACAGAGGTACTACCTAAATGCATATTTGAGTATATGTACTTTATAAATCAGCATTCTCAAGGACAACTCAACAATGAAGATTTTCTTCAAACCTCACTAGAAATAGGATGACACATGCTCAGGACAGTACCATATACTTGGTATTTAGAAAAATAATTTGACTTGTAAAAACGAAGGAAGTGAGTCAACAAGACAAGTCTAAGAGTACCAAAGTCATGGCTGCACCTCATCACAGAGTGCATCCCTTGACTAAGCATGGCCTAATTTAGTAATTCCACTTGACACTGTGTAGATGTGCCACACCACATCTGAAGCAGCACTACTTCCTTCACCTCAATCTCATTTAGCTCACAACTAGGTCTTAAGTTGATTATCTCAGATGTCCTTTACCCCCTCTCTTGCAGTACAGATGAGCTGTACTGTGTACCTCTCCTGACTCAGTCTCCAGTCTTAAATGACTTGTTTGTCTCTCCCAGCATCTGAAGTTCCTTTGGCTGTGTCCTGCACAGGCATAGGAAGGACTCCTGATGGGAGAAGTGCTGAGTGCTTTCACTCTGCATCATTATTTTCTGAATTAGTAGGCATAGTTTGCTCTGTGTCTGTTCAGTCACCTTCATGCTAGAATAATGGAGATTTTAATTACATGATGTTAAACCTCTCTCTCTGATGTAGCCATGTATTGGAAGACTCATCATCAATTCAGCAGTCAATTGAGGAAACCTTGGATAATGAGAGTTTATTAACACAGGTTAATGAGCCTCAGGCAAAAATTAGGGATTTTGCCCAGCTGAAGAGGAGCACTGAACACAAACATGAGCAGAACTTAGCCCTCTTGAGATCTGCCCAGGAAATGACAGAGCATTTGGTAGAAATATCAGCGACTGGATGCTGAAAGCAGAACATCTGTGTTCTCAGGAGCTACATTTTTTAATCATGTCCTCCAGACCTCTGAGGAGAGGCAGTTATTCCAGCAAGTGCACTGGCAAACAGGGAGAATGGCTCAGAGGAGCAGCAGGCAGGATGAGTGTCTCTCAAGAAGTCCCTTAGGCTCTTCCCTCAGGGTCTCCCGGAGGGGGTTCCTTCTGTTGTCCCCCTTGGAAGTGATAACATCTCTGCTCCCATAAATAGCCTGTTAGTCCCTGGATCTCATATCCTGTCCTACGTGCAGATAGGTCCTAAAAAATTGTGGTACTAAACATAAGCAACAAGCTACCTGCCTCCCCTGAGAGACAGTCTTCTGATAAAACTATGCTTCCATCACATAAATTCACATAGGTATAAGTTCCCGTAGGATGACATAACAGGGAACAGGGAAAAGGGAGAAATCCCAGGACATCTGGAACAACTATCAGCTGTACAACTTTAGCTTCTCATGCCCATCTTACTGTCCTGCTGTTCTACACTGCCCTGGCAGGATATTAATAGGTAAGGAGGTGAGAAACAAAGAGAAAGAGCACTTATTTAATTACAGCTATTCACTCTTAGTTCATAAAAAAGTATGGATTTTTACTGGTTTTGGTTTTTTCTGCACATTTTTGAATAGTTGCCTATGCAGCTGAAATGATAATAATATTATTTCAGAAGCTGTTTGCTTATTTGCAAGTTGCAAGTAACTGCCAATCACAGCTAGAAAGAAAGGCAGACATTAGCTAATGGAGGAAAAATGCATAAACTTCAGTGATGTGAAATACTACTCTTTCCTGTAATAAATGCATTAACCATTGAAATTATAAATGAGTCTCTGCAGTTCAAAAAGATGGTAGCACACAGTAGCAATAGCTTCCTGGATTCACATTTTTGTGTCCAGTCCCTTTACGATAAAGTCTGAGAAGGGCAAATAGTTCAAAATTACTTACTAGGCTGAAATCCTTGGTTCTGAAGTCAGCAAAAGATTTGCCCTTGTTATCAGTTCTGGGAATTTGTGTACGCGCTACATTTACTTGTCAGCTCTTGCTGTTGGCAAAATTCAAATGGATAAAAATTCTTTAAGCTAGTGGATGGAAGACAAAATGGCCCAAGAGAAAATGACTCTTAGTTTTATGAACTTAGGAAAAAGGAAGTTTTTATTTCACATTTTTGCATCTATTGCAAAATATGAATCAAAGTATCTTACCTCTTTCCTTGTAGGGTACCTTATCAATATTCAAAGAAGGAAAAAAGGACTGTGTAAAATATCAAGTGCTATGAAGTACCTGCTACTTTTGAAGTTAAAATAGCTGGTAAATGACTGAATGAATTGTATATGGCCTAAAGAAAGTTTGGTGCATGTTATTCTTATTATTCTTAGTTTCAATATATGTAAAACTGTAAAGCTGTGATTCAATGAAAATAATGGCAGCTATGCCAAAAATATGTCTAAGACATATTTGAATAAGTTTATTGTAAAGTCAGCTATAAAATTTCCACTGTGCTGCTTCTTCAGAAGGCAAAATCTTGCAGTTCTTCTTTAAGACCTCTACTAAACAAAACACACCCACATACATACATAGAAATGGTCCACAGGTGTTTTCCAAAACTAGAATCTTATGCAGGGAAAAAAACAGTTATAGAGTTTGTCATGCAGCTGATGACAAACAGAAGCTCTGCACGGCCATGGGTAAAACCTTGCACAGAAGGATGCACACGGCCTGCACAGGAAAGTTCTCTGTGCAATTTTCCCCCTAACATTCATGCAAATATTAGTGTGACAAGAACACACCAGTGTATTTGTGAGGATGTGCCACTTTGAGATGACAGCAGATCCCACAGGGCCTTTGGGCTCTTGGAGAGCACAAACTGAAGTGGCTGATCCATGTTCCTGACAGTCCCACAGCAATTCCAGTAACAGAGGTCTGCAAGGAGCTCACTGGAACCACAGTGGAACATCAGTGCTGGAAGAGACCTCCATTGAGCCACCATCCCATAATGCATATACATATGTATGGATGTATGTTTATATTTATAAAAATATCAGAACAGATTGGTGTTTGTACCTCAGTTATTGCTGTCAGGAAGGTGGCTACTGCTGTGCAGCGTCATTTCATTAGTTGTGTAGGAGTGTTCAGAAATGCACAGGGCGTTAATATTAGATTTGCAGTGAAGAGCACCTGCAGCCAGGACCATGACTGCAAAAGGGATCCTGCTTTTTACCCCTCACACTATTAATCCAGAAGGTAGAAAATGTAATTGCTCTCCAGTGCTGTAAGGCATGTCAAAAGGTTCAGAAGCCGATGTGGCAACCATCTTTCCTGCAGTCTGGGGTATGCGTGCATGCTGTAAAGTAATTTTCTAGCTCTCCGTGAAAGACCCCAGCAGCAAGTACTGCTTGGAGGGAGGGAGGGAAGGAGAGGGACTTTAGAGGTTTGAATTGGAGAATATAAGGAGCAAAATAAATGCAGTTAAATAATGAGTATTTTCTAGGTCTAGATTAAAAATAGCCACTCCTGGCTTCAAATCTTCTGATAAACTCCAAGAAATGCACCTTGCACTATATTATTGACAATTCAATTTAAAAAATCCAAAGGAAGATAAAGAGCTAAGGGTATTGATTAAACTACGAACCAGTACACCATTCCGATTTTTTATGGCTGTAGCTACGATAAACATATGGCAGAAAAAAGTTTTAACCTGTTTGTTACCACCACCTGGAGAAGGCTCCAGATGAGGAGGTGAAAAAAACTATTTAGGAATACAGAAGCATATGAAGACAATCATTAAGGGGTTTGAGATTTAAAAGCAGAAATCCTTTCAATCTCAGTAAGCAAAAGAGAGAATACAAAAAATACCGGTTCCTTAGTGTCTACATTACATTAAGAATTCTATGAATTTGTGGGCTTTTTAACTCTGGGAGGCTGACTGGTGGAGAGCAGGATACTGCAGCAGAGAGGCACGCACACAGTCGTCCTCAGAACTTGTTCTGGAGCTGACACTGCTTTCAACTCCAATTAGTTTACTCAAAATCATAGCCCTGACCTTTTTTCAAAGAGCTGTTATGTATGAGTACACACAACCTGTACTAGAAAAAATGATGATTCAGTGAAATATGGTCCTGTGAGCTTTTGGTACTAGAAAGACATTCCCAGGAGTGACGGAGGCCAGCTGGTGCCTAGCACTGTTGCCAGAAGAAGATCTGGGGAGTGAGAAAATCCCCTTGACTCTTCATAAGGATGCTAGCTACTTAAAGTATTGGTGGTATTTTCCTTTGGATGTAGTGCTAAGATCCTTCTGGCTTCACATGCTAATTGAGAGAGTGATAAAGGGAGGGTAACCTCCACACCTCCACTCCGGTTTTAAACAACTCTCTTTTCCATACTTAGGCCTATCAGCGAGGTCTAGATATACAATTTGTGCAGTATTATGAAATATTAAAGCTGATTAAATGCTTAATTGCACTTGCAGACTTCTTGTAGACCACCTGGCAGGCCCTAGTGGCCCTGGTGGTGTGGAAAAGGGCAAGTTTCTGTGCCAAAGGATGTGATGTGTGTTCCCTGTCTCAAACCAGGATCATTGCAAGACCGCCTGGGTTATGTGCCATAGATATCCCCACACAACCTCCTAAGCGTTGTCTATCCCTTTTGGCCTAAGAACCTTTGAGACCCCTTACCTTTCCACTGAATCATAGCTCAGGTTCTTATCACTCCAAAGATCCAGTTCCTGGTTATTTCTCATTCCACATATCTGTCTTGGATCAGAGTTTCACAAAACCTCTCAGTGTATACCAGACCCTCCCATCCTCTTTGACCCAAAAAGCTATCGGGAACACCACCTAACTCCGAGTCTCCTCGGTTCTTCCAACCTTCTGCTCCAAACCTCCTTCTGCCTAAATCCCCCAACATCCGTGCTCTTCTGTCCCAGGCTTTCCACTGCCATCCCTCAGGTCTCCGTGGTCAGGAACCCCAAATGTGATCTCCTGGCGGTGATGACTGCCCAGCCCTCCATCTCTGGACCCTTCACCTCTGCTTGAACCATCTGCCAACACCTGCACCCACTGCAATGAGCTTCCACGTGACTTTGAGCCCACCTTCCTCCACCACAGCACCTCCTCCCTCACTCCTCCCACGGAGGGAACGACCCACCTCCTGCCTCTCACAGAGATTTCTAAAAGCTAAATACAGGCTGCAGTTCCCAGAAATGTGCTTTAAAAGGATGTAAAGAACAAAAAGTAAGATCTATTTTAGGAAAACCAGATGCATTTAGACCCTGTATTTCCTTACCTTTAATCTACAATTAGATCTGGAACTTCCTTTTTTATAGGATTTGGAAAAGAAACTGGAGAAAATGCACATGTAATGTTTTTCCTTCCCCCACCCCTTGCCTCTGACAACAAAGAGCATTTTTAGGTTTCTTCTCCTCTCTTTAGTCCTGTATTTGTGAAGAAGGTGGGGGACGTGAAAGGCAACTAAGACCCAAAGAATTAGAGGTTACTTGTTCTTCTTTGTAAATAATTGCCATGCCATTGACTGAGTGCCCTGCAGCACAGCTGCCTGCCGACAGACTGCTGTGTCAGCAAAAACCACTCTTGTTTTGCAGGAGGCTTTAAAGTCATGACGGGTGGAATACAAGGCAGAGTACAGAAACTCACTACCAGTTCTTGATAGAACACAGTTGCTTTTAAAATGAAACCATTTTTTTCCCTTTCCACTTACATGGGGGTGTTACCTCAGTGATGCTTGCTTATCCATTCTTCCTTTCCCATGGAGGATGCAGAGTTCTCACTGAACAATTTTTTGTCTTCCCACTGAGATGTATCATTGAAATCAGAATGTAGGTTATTTGATTAACCACTTTATTAAACCTGTTTTCACTTTTGAAAAAGACACTTTGTTCTCCTCCATTTACAGCACTCTAAGACACCGTAAAGATACAGCTATGGAGCAACACTCTTTATGAATCATTTTTTGTAATAAAATAGCTGTGCGAGGAGGTACAAGGACCTCACAGGTAAGAAAACCCTGCTAGGTGCCTCATTTAGACCTTTTCCTATTCAAAAACTCCTTGTTCTGGTACAGGAACACCTGTGTTTCCATGTAAGTTGTACATGTTAATTTTCCTCCTAGCCTCACATTGCTGCCAGTGTTAAAGACTTGAACAAAAAACCCAAGGTACAGCAGATCTTATGGCAGTACAAGTACATTGTGCATTTAAAAAGCTACTGAGTGGAATTGAACAAGTAGGAGATCTCATTTTCCAGCCATGCAGAGCTTTAAAGGCTAGAATAAAACAAGATGGAAACCTGGTCTGGACTATTGTGCAGCAAAGGTCACTGAGTTTTCAGCAAGTTGTCACTGCAAACTGCCCAGTGTGGAGGTCGGTGGGCTTATGCCACCAGTATCCCCTCAAATAGATAGATTGAAAAGGTCTTCCCCCTGGATTCCAGGCTTCAGCCATTTCAGGTTTGCCTGGGTCTCCAATCCAGGTTGGTCTCCCCGCCCCATTTGCTATCTGATGCACCTTAGCCCTGCTAGCTGAAACTGCTGTCCTTAACCACGCCCATGAAGTCCCCCCACTGGTTCTGGCATCCCCTCTCTACCCCTCTGCCCTCTCCCCATTGATCTGGTAACCTTTATAACCCCGTGACAGAGGACAGAACTTCCTCTCTGTCCCTGGACCCCTTCGCATGCAAGAGGTCTCATGTTTGTTCTTGCATCTGCGCATGTAGTTGGAATAAAGCCTTGCGGAATTTCCATACAGAGAAATCTTCCTGATTACTTCTTTGTCAGCTGCAGCTTCTCTGCCAAAGCTATCCAGCAAAACTGTGTGTGGGTGATTGCAGCTGCATTGTACCTGGCAGTGCCTTGGAAGAGGTAATGCCTGGGAAGGCAGCAGCATTTTAAACACCCCAGAAACACACAGACTGCTGCTACAGCCCAGTAAATCCAGCTAGGGATAGCACACAACTTCAAATAAGCCAGAACGCCTTCACTAGTCTAGCTCAGATGGTGGAGGATCTACTGCACTCTTAGACAAGATGCTGTAGTGGCTGATAGCTTCACATCACTCTTTTCTGGTCAGAACTGGTCTTTCACAGAAAGAGCAAGGGATTTCTAATAGCACTAGAAAAATTTTCTGAATTTGTGGTCTCCAAATCAAACTGCCCATTTTTTAATGGACAAGATGAGGATTGTTTTTCCAGTTAAATCACCAATAATGTGAGGCTCTTCCCTGTTCAATCATCCCTGTTTCATTGGATTTCAGAAGGTGTGCAAGTGGCAGCAAAATCAAGTTTGCTATTCTGGCCTGATTCCTCAGTGCAAGTGTGAACAAATGGCAACATAGCACTTCATGCTCAAGGTAAGCCCTGTTCCTCTGATGTAAAGAGGAAGAAAATGATTTCTTAAATATTAACCTTTCATTCTGAGAGAAAAAAACACACCTCGTTATCACTGTGCAAAAGTAAGCATTGTATACCTTGTACACCAAAGAGTGTCCTTTTGACTACATCCAAAGGAGGATGTCTTTTGTAACAAACTGCTTTAGCTGAAAATAAACCAATGAGAAAAGACACTGGTGTGAATTTGGTGATGCGAAAGTGTAGGAGCTGATCACAAAACCGTGCTTAGGGCAATGGATGCTTTGTGTTGTTTGGCTAAGAGAGGTTGTGCCTCTCCATTCATCTTTCCTCCTCCATCCAACCTAACCACCACCCCACCATCACAACCATATCCAATGCAGTTGTCCCTTCTGTAAGGCCAGCAGCAGCAGCCAGCTCACGAGTGGGCCTTGCAAGGGAGTGAGGATGTATGCAGAACATATTTTGTGAAGACACAGAATCAGCACTGGCAGTGGCTTCATGATTTTCAAAGATTCTCTAAAAGACTGATCATTAAGTTCCTGTGATACTACGTGAAAGCTTGGCCTTTATTCATATGGAGAGAAAATGGTTCCAGCATGCATGGCAGCTGACAAAATCTTGAATATTTTAACTGCAAGCACCTCAAAGACTCAAAACCTACACTGCAAGTGCAAAGTAAGGGTTTTAATTTTTTTGTTTGCACTTCCATTTCTATTAAAAAAAAAAATCATGTGCCTAAGGAGATAAGAGAGAGGAGGAGTGTGAGGTTTTTTGGATGTTTTCAGAGGGACACAGTAAGCGTACTATGAAGCAGTTGCCTTGACTGACAGTCTCTTGCCCACCTGGGGGAGAGGACCTGCTGTGAGCTTTCCATGCACTCC
>VYZT01000808.1:0-10728 GCA_013400735.1 Pomatostomus ruficeps | reverse complement strand
GGGGGGGGGATAAAACTCTCTCCCCTTTGATTCCTGTGGTTTGTGCAGAACTCCTGCAAAGTTGAAAAACACTGGGGAAGACTGTGGTTTTCTGCCAGAGCACAGCTGGGGAATTCAGGGACCTTTGCTGTTCCTAGTTTTTGTCACAGGAGTAACACTGCTGCAGTCCATCTCTCATCTCATGGTCACAGTCCCTGGTTCCCCTGACACCAGGACATAGGAGGTGTGTGGGGTTGCTCGAGAGAGTGGAGAAAAGGGCTCTGTGTTTCTCGCCTCCCTGCTCTTCCCATCAGCTGTGCTCACTCTAGCATTACAAGAGAAAAAATAGACCTTCAGCTCAGCAGCTCCTGCCCACCAGGCCTTCACTCTGTCCTCTGCAAAGAGTCAGCACTGCCTCTTAGGAGCAGGTGATAGATCAGTGGGGATGACTGAATGCTCCATGCTTTTGATCCACCAAACTCTGCCATGGTCAATCTCAGATAAGCACAGGGAGAAATACTGTCAGTCTTCCACTGAATTTCAGAATTTGCTACATTTTTACTAGCATTTTGTTTGCTTGAATATGTTTATTTTTATCCCTCAGGCAAATATTTCTGCCTCCTGTGAACCTTTTATGTAAATCAACAGAGGCATTTGGCAAGCCATATCAAAACTGCAGCTTTACATATCACTGAAGCAAAAAATAAATGGAAATAATTACTGATGCCTCCAAGTACAGATTTGTTTCAAAATGAAATGTGTAGCTTAGAGACGTGAGCAGTATATATCTAATGATTTCCTTTTAGCTTACATAGCATTGGTTCAGACATTTCTATTTCATTCCAGAATGTGTTTTTTCCCTCTTATGGGGGAGATCACGGAGAGATAGTGGTTGTTTGTTTGCTCATTTTAACCATGTTGAACAGAATCAGATCTTCAGTTGTTTAATAAACTACTTCCCAAAAGGAAGCTTATGTTTGATGTGTTGCTGTGGAACTCATTTACATCATTCTGACACTGAACAAAAAACCCCAACCCAACTAACCAACCAAAAAACCCCAAAACTCAACCAAAAAAAAAAAAAAAAGATACGGCATTAGCTGTTCTGCTTCACAAAATCTCCCATTATGATAGTGTAACAATACTTCAGCTTGTAAAACTCTGTTGTGCTTTAATAATTGGAAACATGCAGGGGAAAAGTCAGTTCACGACTGAAAGTACAAAAAGGTAGATAAAAAGAAAAAGACAAATAATTTTCAAGTTGGTGGTTTGCTGCATGTAACATGTACAAACAGCATTTTGAATTTTTTAAAGGATGCAAGCTCTGCTTCACATGCAAAAACAGTTGTGTGGCAAAAGAGATCGGAAGGGTTGAAAATCTTCACCTATGTCACATCTTCCAAAGCTGTCCCTACTGAGCAGGCAGGTTTCTCAAAAGGATGTAATCCACACAGAAATCAACAGATGGTTCATCGTTAGTGAAATGTTCCTGCCAAGAGTTATTTCACATCTTCTTTCAGTGTGCCAACCAGGCCAATCATAGAGGCCTGCTTTGAAAACAGGGCCTCCAGGGTCTGGGGAGAGGTGGCATGAAGCTGCTCTCTTGGCTTGGACACCAGCTCCCAAATACACAAAACAAAGGAGACAACGATTTTTTCCTGTGGTTACCACAATCAGGTTAGTTCTGCTGGTGACATAATTGAGCATTCAACACACTGAAATCCTTATCCTTGATCACTTGACCCTGTTTATGCCAGAGGCATGGATACTTGCTGACCAGTCCAGGGCAATTGGAGTAGACTCAGATTTGAGATACTGCTCTGAGGGGAAACTGCAGCCTGACAACTATCTGCTTGGAAGTGCCTTTAATTCATGTATTTATTCTCAACAATGTGAGTGTCCAACGAAACACTCTGCTGTTAAAAGATAATTTCTGAAAACCATGTTCTGATGTTACAGAATTTGTACTAAGTAGAATTTCCAATTAAAAAAAAATCATCAAGGAGAACTAATTTGCAACATCTCCTCTCGAGCATGCAAGCTTATTTTCTGACTTTTTCTTTCCTTCTGTCTAAACTTGGCATCTTACAGATGTACTTTCTGCATTAGCTTCAAAGAAAAAGAATGCACTACTACAAAGGGTTGGGGTTTTTCTTTTTTTTTTTTTCCCTATATATATACACAAAGCTGGGCAATCCTTAGAGGCAGATACCAAATAAATTTACTCAAGCTAATAGCAACATTCACTTATTTAGCTGGTTTAACAAACATTCCTGAGCTAATTTGCCTAGAATATCTTTGCAGAACAAACAAGCTCAAAGTAGTGCAAGCAGTCAAAGTGAAACACTTCAAACACTTGAATTAGTTTTATCACAGATGGCAGGAATTTACTAGTAAGGTTATTTATATGTTCTCAGGCAATACTGTTCAGGCATAACTTATCTCTGGAACAGAGACAAATCTAAGTTATTTTCATCATCTTTTAAGACAGTTCAAATGGAATTTGTTTGCCTTCCTCACCCAGCAGACTGGGTAAGAGGTCTAGCTCTTTAAATGCTGTTGTTCCAGTTTCAGAGTGGAGAGGGTATAAAATGGGGGTGCTTCATTAAAATACCAAAGCTGGCACCTCTCAGAGGCACAGGAAAGGAATATTCACTGAGTAAGTAACACATTATAAATTATAATTGAGATTCAATTCTCCCAGGGAGAAGAGAAGGTAACTTGTCATTTGAAGTGTTGTGAGTTTCTGAGAGTGAACTAAGAGTTTAGAGGGTATAATGATATCATTAAGAAATGCCCTTGCAAAGCAAGCAAAATTATACTGTGCTGTTTCTTGAAAACCACAGGAACTCTTTATTGTTCTGTCAGCAGCAGTTCAAAGAGCTATGTGACCCCATTAACATTCATTCAGGCACGTCTAACAAATTGGAGGAGGGAAATTTCTTGAATAGTTAATTATATTTTGTGTGTTTGAATAACTCACACTGTTAGCTGTAAGAGCTTAGCACCATAGAATGCACACCTTGCACACCTGGTTTAGCTCACAGCTTAATTTTCTTTTAATACTTAGAGGAGAAAGCAGATTCAAAGATAGAGAAAGAGTTGGGGGGTTGGAAAGAGGAAAAAGTAGATAATGGCTAGCTGATTTCATGGCTGTGGTAGAACTGCTCTTGTATACCCAGTCCTTCTTGCATGAGCTGCACTTGTTATTAGATGACCAGAAAACCTTGGAACCCACATATCCATGTCAGGTAGGAATATGTGGGGTGATACACTACACACATAAGCTAGAATCTTGTGGGGAAATCGACTTGATCTCATTTTCAATAAGACACAGCTCTTCTGGCCAAATTATTTATTTATTTATGTGTGAAAAGTTGACCAAGAAGCTCTTTCACACACAGTGGCAAATGACTACAGTCCCCATGCTGCAGTGACCATTGACTCAGCTTAAGCAAAGACAGTGGCCAGCAACAGAAACTGAGGTTTGCCTGGTTGGTTTTGAATGCAAATGTTATCTTTTCTTTTAGAAAGAATGATTGGTAGATATTGTCTCCAATGTTAGCAGAAAGCTCACTCACATTGATTAATTAAGTCAGAAGCTTTATCTATGCCAATTAATTAATTTCAGTTACACTACAGATTCAGGAATCCTTATCTCTTTAGGACTGTCTCCGTGCAGCTTTCCTTGCACTTAGCAATGAGATTGATAAATTATATGATAAAGGCGAGGACCATCACAAGGAGTTTAATGTTATCTGTGCTATACTGAGATGTTATTTTCTCAGAATTGAATTCAGGTTCTCTGTATTTCTGAATGATGACAAACAAAGTTAGGATTGTCAGTGGGACTCTTCATGAACCTTCACATAGAAGCTGGACTGGGACCCTGAAGATGTCAATTTACATAAGCATTCCCACCAAGCCACAGGAAACCATTTCTTCCAGACACTGGACACATATGCTACTGAGCACACTTACTAATTCAAAATTGCTTCTAAATTCTCTTGGAAAATAGAAGAATAAAATTTTTATTACCCTGTAAGCCTAGGCAAGCTTGCATTCTATTTTCAGTTCATTGAAATTTTGACTGTTTTCCTCTGTAATTCTTACATAGCAATCAAGTATTTTGCTCATCACATATATATTCATACTTCTGCCTTTCTTCTGAAAAACTGTCAATCTAATGACCTTCTAAATGTATCTGCTACTTTAAGGATATTTGCATTGTAATTGTACTTGTGTTAGCTATGTTTTTTTTCTTAGCTGCATTTTTATTGCATGTAGGTTGGAGTTGGTCAGAAAGCCTCCTCTGAAATGGAAATTATTACCCTTTGGCCTTGTTTTAAACTGGTTCCAGTGCAAACAGTTTGAAACAGTGGGAGTGTGTTTCAGAGTGAAAATGAGAATGTACATTCAAATGGTCTAATGGTCTAATATGTATCTAACAGAAAGTGATGAAAAGCACATTCTGAAACAATCATAGGTAGTTTTGAATTACAGTAAAGTAGAGCTACTGGATGAATTCCCACTGACATGCTTTTTTTCCCCCCGAAAATGCTCATTTGTTGAAACCAAAGCTTAGTGGAGGGTGAGAGTTGGAGATGAGTGGAGAAGGAAGTAGGCTGAATATTTCTCTTGATGTTTTCAACATTCCTTGGAAGACTGTGGTGTTTGAGGCTGACATTTTTGCATCAAAAAAACTCTGCTATTCAGGAATGGTTGTTTAAGTGTAAGGTTCTACATGGTTAAAAAGAGATGTAAAAATATTTGAGAACAAAACAGAGTTCTTCAAGATCTCTAGGCAAATGTTCTAATTGAGGTACCAAATTTCCAAAAAGTGCTCAGACATTGAGGGACATTGTCTGCAAGCCTAGAAAACTCTCTTGAAGTAGAAAATTACTTACTGAAAGCATTGTAGTTTCTTTTGACAATGGTGACTATACACATACTTGCCATACAAATATATATGACCATACAAGGTTTGAGGAATTTATAAGTTCCTTTGTTGAGGAGGAGATAATAATAGATGAGTCTTTAAAGAGAATTGTGTGTAGAAAAGTCCTAGTTTTCTACACATAATCAAGTCAAACAACAAGTAGGCAAATGTTTCTAAAAATCATTGCCTTTCTGCAGAATTTTTAACTGTTTCTGACTGCAGCTTTTTTGTTAAAAGCTTGCACCAGAAACTACCTTGCCTAGAAGAGCAGAATGAGCACAGAGTCCTGCCAAGAGCCCTCTCCTGCATCTGTGTGAGCTGAGGTGCTGGGTGTTCCACAGCAGCAGTCAGGGACCCACAGCCAGTCGCACTGATGCAGCACACCCTTGAAGGTATGTGCTAAAGACAGGGCTGTGAGCCAGAGGTGTAAAGGAACAGCTGATCTTATACTGCCACAGCTGTCTTCCCAGGGGACATGAATTTCAGTCCTGCAGTTGTTAGTGAAGTCTCCAGCATGAGTCTTCTCCAAGAGAGAGACAAATCCTTATGTACCTGAGCTCAGGGGATAATCTATGCCACCAGTGTACAGTCACAGTGGAGTGATGACTCCTCCTGTTCTCCCTCCATCTCCCTACCCGCATGTACCTCCATTGCCACCCCACATCTCAAAGAAAACTGCACCTGTTCCAACTCTGTTTTCACATAGCTCTCAATGAACTTTCACTATTCCTGTATCATTCTTATCCGGTCTTGTATATGCAATCCCTTTTATATTTTTGCATAATCACTGTGTACATTTGCCACAGCAAGAAATTACCTGTAGTAAACACTCTCTTCAGGAAGCATTCACTCATTTCCCATGCTAAAAGAGAGAAAGCTTTTGGAGTTGTAAAAGAAGTTAAACAGATATTATAGATGCATCACTGCTGAAATTCTATGAAATTATGGAGGACAGGGATAATGTAAATTAATGCAAGTACATTAGAGCAGGTTCATGTTTTATGATGGGAAGAAACATTCAATATATGACATGATCTATTTATGCATATGTTGGTGGGAAGGTTTGAACATGACTGATGTTAGCTCTAGCTACTTTTTTTACTGTCTACCACAAGGAAACAGCTACTTTCTGTTCTAGGCACACTTACTGCAATAAACGTCTACATTTCCTTGCTGGGACTGGATGAATATTTTCTTCCTTTCTAATGCTTATCAGCAACTTGGTGAGATCTTTATTAAAATGTAATAACTGGCATAAAAAAAAGACTTTCCATTTACCATATGCAGCTTGTCCTTTACTCGCAGCCAAAAGCCCCGAAGCATCCAACTGGTAAACATGGGAGGGCTGATCAATTCTACAAAGTAGTTAATTCCAGTTTTCAAGTGAAAAATGTGAGTCTACAGCCTACTATCCTTTTCTTTTTCCTTGTTCCAGGCAACTCCCTAGACATGATAGACACACAATGAGCATAGGCCTTCTCTTGAAGAGAGCAAAGTCTGTTTATCTACCTTTTTTTAAATATAAAATGAGTCAATCCCTCTTCTCATCTTCTATAATTTCAAAGGCTCCCTCACTGGCAGCTCAGAGAATACTCACTCTCACAATCACAACAGCTGATGGAGACAGATAACATGAGCATTTCTGGAATAATTCAACCTGACCTTCTTTCAATGGATACTAAATGCTCATCGTTAGCTGTGGCTTCATGTTCAGGCATTCAACACAACATGAAACACATTCTAATATTGAGGGGAAAAGTTACTGGGTAAACAGATTTGGGACCTTCTGAGGAAGCTTTTAATAAAAAAATAATTGGTATGCTTTTTATGTGTACATATTGCAAATTATTTCATTCAAATACCTGTGTAAATATGCAGTCTGATGTCTCATAATGAGCAGTGGACTTGAAATCAAGAAAGTTTTTGCTACATATGTTTAGGAAACAGAATATCCAATTACATTTTACAGTATCTGATAAATTCTGATCTTTAACCACTTTCCAGTTGCTGAAGATCATCAGATCTTGAAGCTGTCATTTTAGGAACAGTTCAATCATTCTTACTGGGAGGAAGTCTCTATTTTCTTCACAGACCAGATTTGTAGGTCCCCTTCTGTAGGCTAATCCATGTTTCTATAGCTCATATTGCCTCTATGAACACAAGCTTGAGTTACTAGCAGATCTTCTAGAGTTACTCACAGGGACTCTTGTTTGGGAAGCTGCAAAATGCCTTTTGGACCTATAAACACACTGTGATTACAACACAGGAACATCCTGCTTTTATATTCTGAGGAACTTGCTTGTCCTCTGGTAGGACACTGCTAAAGGAACAGTTGTCCGTCTTCAAGGGTCCAGCCTAGAATATCCGCTTTTCTTCAACTTCCCTATCCCTGGGAAGATAATGACAAGGCTTTTGCAAAAATCTAAGTATTTCCCTATTTTTTTACAAGTGGTTAAATTCTGGACATAAATAAGACAAAACAGTTTGCCTTCAAGTAGGTTTCTTTCTAATAGAGGAAGGGAAAGAGGGACATATTCTCAGCTGTCACAGATCAGCATTTCTCTGCAGACATGCACAGAACCCCAGCCAGTTACACAGAGCTGAGGCCAGTCCCAGCAACTGGCCTCAGCTCTCTGCTCACTTTCATCAACATGAAAGACTGAGGAGAAGCCAAACAATTGAATGAGCAGCTTTTAAATCTGCAGCCAGTCTCCCAGAGATAAACTGTTAAATCTACATTTAAGGGCTTTTCTTATGAGGAGCCAAGGTTTTCTTGTCCTTGTCCAAGCCAGTGGATACATGACCCTACACATGGTTTTCCTTGCCTAGCTTCTGTCATCTGAAATCTGAGGATTTTATCAGTTCTGACTTCAGTAGTCAATGACAGAGAGCCCTTTCTGCTAATACAACCTGTTATAAATACCAGTGGAGACATAATAGCATCATAGGATATTTATAGCATAGGCAGACTTAACCCTACACTACAGATTTCTACAGAAGGGCTGAGTGTTCTTCAGCTTGCTACGATAAGAATTCTCCCTCATTTAAATTTTCAAGTAGCAGCAGTATTATGTTCAGAAACTCTGTGGAAAGAAGAGTTTTATCTTATACTTACTATGCAAGGCATCTTATAGCCTACATTCTTCACATGACTCAGAGAGAGTTCCACTGGAAGTACTTAGTCAAAGAGATCACATTTACCTCGGTTTTCAGAGTACAAATGTGTTTAAGCAAGGAAAGAAGAGTCAGTTGCATGCTCCAGCGTCTGGGCTGGTGAAGTAGACATCAAGTTTTCAGGGCAGAGGGCTTGGTGAAATCTCCAAATGTTCAAGGTCTGCCTGGGTTCTGTTCAGATGCCCAGTTTGACCATAAAAAATATTAGATTATGCCCATTAACCCAGGTCATGCTGACCTGAAATACTGTTCCATTACCTCCGCTTGATTTCAAATTTCAAAAAGTAAGGAATACTAACAATTAAGACAGGAATCAAATGCTTCTTACCACTCATAATGAATAATAAGTATTTTGATTCCCAGGAGAAAATTATTGAAACAAACATATTTCCAGATTTGTTTTTTCTAGATAATTTTGGAAGCCTCTTCCACCATAATAATGCTATTCTGAAAATACAGCACAGTTCCAGAAAAAAAATGTTTTTGACTTGAAAACTTTTATCAGCTCTAAAGGCTCACGTTTTTCACCAAAATCTGGAAAAACAAGCATACAAAAATATTACATCTTTGACATAATACTGAACTGCATTTTTTTCTTCAAGATCTACGTTCTTCTCCACATTTTGAGCATAGTTTATATTATAGCTCTTCCTTCTGGAGTACAACATGAAAAATATCTGATTGTATAAAATAGCATCAAGAGACAAGTAATTTGCTGCTATAATTTAATTGACATTAAGTTTTTTGATCCTACATAATTACAGTAGGAGGAAATGTTAAAAAAAAATCTTTTTAAATCTATTGCTCATATTAAAGATCAAAAAGCTTCATATAATTCTAAACAGGCTGAGTTTTTCATTATCTGGCATCTCATTCTAGATTTTGAAGTGGGATAATCTCCAATAATATCTAAACAAACCTCTTAGCTTGATTTTCTGATTTCATCTAAATGTTAATGCTATACTGTAGCATTAAGAAATGTACCTTTGACAATTTTCCCTTATCTGAAGATTTTTTTCAAATATTTTTATCTGTACCAGTATCTGATCAAAGTGTTCTTAAGTCAAGCATCATTGATTTCCTTTCATTTTCCTCTCCTCACAGAAATACTAGCTTCAAATTTTTGCTGGATTATGATAAACTGACGATAACTTAAAAGAACGAAAGAAATTTAATGGATCTACTAATGTACTTTGTTGGTCAAGTCTTCTGTCAAGTTATTGCCAATGGAAATCTGGAGACAAATTCCTGTTTGCAGTTCTCAGTTGTTCCCTCTTGTTACTGCTATTTGCTGCAATGATTGTGAAATTTGAATCAAAGCCCTATTGAACCCTAAAAATCACTCCTGCAGTGATTGATCATTGTCACAAAGTAGAAATATGGTTGATTTCTTAAGAGTCACCATAACTACATTTGAGTACACGTGCATGTGACAGAACTCTCAGAGAAAGAAAGAACACAGCCAGGAAATAGCCATTCAACCTATTTCTTGTTTCAGTACCTTGAGACAGCCTTGGGGCGAGTTACCTGTTAGGTAAAGCAGCACGAGGTACTCTGGAGTGCAAACCTGATCTTCAGGTCAGTTTTGAAACCATTTTGGTGGTTTGTACCATAAGCCATTTGGCTGGGTCTTGGTAAACCATGGCTGTCTTGGTTTTCATCAAAGAAATTGCTGGCAAGTTCAGACCTTCTGCTGTTTTGAAGGTTTTGGACAATTTCTGGATGCTATTCTTTCTTTATACTCATTGGTAACAGCATCATAAAATCAAAAGTCCTGCCTGGAGGCAAACCAACTACATTGTCAGAGCAGAAACCGACCAGCCTAAAATAAAAAAAAATATGTCTGGGCTTCACTGGACATGAAGGCTGTGTTCACTAACACTTCAGCTGTGATTTCCAGGATTATTAGAGGTCTTCAAATGGAGTGGTCAGTAGCAAACATCCTCCAGACTAAGAAGTGACCATTTCTTACGTGCTTCACCTGCATCACCATTGTAACATGGGTTTCTGACCTTCCCTATTGAACTCTGATGCTTCTAATCTGTTATGCAAAGTAACAAAAGATCATTCTCTGGTTAACTTAAGTCATAATTAAATTTTCTCTACCATCATAGCATTATTATAAGCTCAACATGACACACAGAGAACTCTTTGTAACTTCACAGATGAAGAAAGCAGAGGAAAAAACATGCTGTGAAGGGGAAAAGCGGTTCACATTAAAAGAATGAAGATTAGAAGTCAAAACTCAGAAAGTTATTGGTAAAATAGATTTATTTTACACAAACCTCTTCCCCCACCATTCTATCCACATGACAATCTTGTGTTATATATGTTAAAATCCAAGAGATCTGTAAGGTCTAGGAAGAAGTACGGCATGAGGTCAAAACATACAGTGACATTGTCTTGTCCTAAAACAGCAGAGCTTGTTATTCAGAGATGGCTTAGGCACTACAAAGACATTTGTCCCCACACTGCTGTGACAGGATGAGATTTGCCACACTGTACAAATACTTGTTTAGGATCAGAACTACTGTTGTTTGAAGTAGAGGCATAAGGCTATTTTTAGGTCATTAAATAAGGTAACTGAGATATAATGAACTGTCTTGTGTGATGCAATATTGTTGTGGTTTTAGTAG
>VYZT01000805.1:0-10763 GCA_013400735.1 Pomatostomus ruficeps | reverse complement strand
CCTGTCTTTGAAACTAAGACATAGAAGTGTTAAAATCTGGGAAACATGATGTTTCCTTATTAAAAATGCATTCAGAATCTCACATGTGTATTATTTTTTGTTATTGATAGACCTAATGGAGTGACCTCTGTCCTTGAAAAATCTAAAATGTGCAAAGCTCTTAAAGAGATGTTATGGCTCCCCATACAGGTAATTGTGTTTCAGGTGATTAATTCTTACGGACAGGGACTTACAGAATCTTAGACTCATAGAATGGTCAGGGGTTGGAATGGACCTTAGAGATCACATCCCAACCTCCCCTGCCATGGGCAAGGGCATCTCCCACTAGGCCAGGTTGCTCAAGGCCTTATCTAGAGGGTTGGGTACCCATAACCTCCCTGAACAACCTATTCCACTGTCTCACCCCACTCACAGGGAAGAATTTCTTCCTACATCCAGCCTAAATTTCCCCTCCTTAAATTTGCACCCATTACTCCCTGTCCTATCACTACAGTTCCTGAAAAAAAGTCCTTCTCCAGATTCCCTGTGGCTCCCTTTCAGATACTGGAGGTCTTCATACAACCTTCTCAGCCCGTCTTTGTTAGAGAGGTGGTCCGGTCCTCTTACCAACTTTGTGGCTGCCTCTGGACTTTCTCCAACACTTCTATGTCCTTCTTATGTTGGGGACACCAGAACTGGATTTGAGTCTCACCAGAGCATAGTAGAGGGGGAGGATCATTTCTCTTGACTTGCTGGCCATGCTTCTTTGGATGCAGCCCAGGATACATTTGGCTTCCTGGGCTGAGACCACTCACTGCTGGCTCATGGTGAGGTTTTCATCAACCATCACTGCAAAGGCCTTCTTCCCAGGGCTGCTCTCAATCACTTCTCCTGCCAGCCTTTATCTGTGCCTGGGATTGTCATGACCCAGGTGCAGGAAGTTGCACTTGGACTTGCTGAACTTATGAGGTTTACACAGACCCACCTCTCAAGCCTGTCCAGGTCCTTCTGGATGTCATCCCTTCCCTCTGGTGTATTGACCCCACCACAGAGCTCCGTAACATCACTGAATTTGTGAAGAGTGCCCTCGATCCCACTGTCCATGTCACCAACAAAGATACTGAACTAACCCTATCCCTTGCTTCCCAAAAAATTTCCCTGTATTCCTCATGGGCCAGGTGTCTTCATTTCCAACCCCTGAAAGCTGCTTCTTTTCATTCTGAGTTTGCTCAGCAGTTTGTTACACATCCATGGAGGCCTCCTGGCATACTTGCCCAATTTTGTCTTTGTCAGGAAGCATTGTTCCCCAGCTTGGAGGAGGCGGCCCTTAAAATTCAGCCAGCATTCTTGGGTCCTTCCGCCTTCCAGGGCTCTACCTCACGGGACTCTACCGAGTAGATACTTGAGGAGGCCAAAGTCTGCACTCCTCATGTCCAGGGCAATGAGCTGTCTGTGTGTTCTCCTCACTGCCCTGAGGTTCTTCAACTCCACCATCTCATGGTCACTGCAGCCAAGGCTGCCTTGGAGCACTGCATCCCCCACCAGCTCCCCCCTGTTGGTGAGCACAGGCTCCAGCATGGCACCTTTCCTTGTTGGCTTCTCAATCATTTGTGTAAGAAAGTTGTGGTTGACACATTCAAGGAACCTCCTGGGTTGCCTGTGCATTGCCATGTTGTCCCTCCAACAGGTGTCAGGGTGGCTGAAGTCCCGCATGAGGATCAGGGCTTGCGAATGTGAAGCCTCTCTTATGTGTCTCCAGAGGGCTTCATCTACTCCATCCTCCTGACTGCATGGCCTGTAGCAGATCCCTGCTCTAACAACTCCCATCCTGCCCTCCCCTCAGACTTCATTCACAAGCTCAGCACTGGCCCCTCTTCATTCTCCAGGCAGAGTTCCATACGCTCCAGCTGATCATTGACATAGAGGGCTGCACCCCATTCTCATCTCTCTAGCTTGTCTTTACTGAAAAGCCTGAAACCTCCCATTCCAATGCTCCAGTCTTAGGAGCCATCCCACCCTGTCTCCATGGTGCTAATGGTATCATCCACGCAGGCATGTGCATGTCTCTGGTTCCTCCCGTTTTATCTCCATACTATGTGCATTTGTGGATAGGCATCTAAGCCAGGCCCTGCATACAGCTGACTTGCTGACTGGAGTATCTGGAATGCCTTTGCACTGTTGCAGGCATCCTTTACAGGTGTTGGCATCTGATTGGCAGGATTGGGATGGATAGATGCCCTCCCCCAGAAAATCTTATCTGCATTACATTTATTTGTTGCTGTGCACACAACATGCCAAAATTTAATAGATCTGCCTTAATTAACAAAATTAAACACATGAGTAGTTCCCCCGAAGCCAATGAAAATACTCTCTGCTTTTGAACTTGGAAACTTGCTTCATTACTTCTTAAAATAATCACTTTACTAAATTAATTACTTTAAAAGTTCTGTGTATCAGAAATACAAAGAACAGTGATGGTGCCCTTTAAATGGATCATGTAGCACCACTATGTGGAAAAGACAGGGGAAACAGCCAGGCTGAAAATGCAGCCAAAGACAAAACATTCCTCTGGTGATGTGTGGTGCTGGCTCAAGGTATTCAGCACCTCACAAGATCAGGCCTTGTGTTATTAAATTGCTGTACAAACCCATGGTAATGGATCCTTAAATAATAAAGTGAAAGAGCAGATAGGAAAGTTGGGTGGGAATAAAACTATCTCAGTGTATTAGAAAGGTTATTGTTTGAGTTCCCAGTATTTAACCATTGGGTTCATGGTGCAGCGACTGAATCCAGCAGCAGTGTTGTTCTGGCCAGTGATTCAGAGGGAATGTCAACCCAAGCAACAACACTGGTATGTACAGCTCAGGTCAGACACGTCTCTAATTTCTGACCACTTTTTCTCTTGGATGGTATTTATTTTCTTCCCAGAAAATATGGTAATGTTTGGATTTATTCAATCTTGTGGTAGTCTTGTACTGCATGTTCTAATGCCTCTTGTAGAACCTGACCCACACCCAACCCCTTCACGTAAATAACTCGCTTACATCTAAGCTCTAAACCCTCTGCTTAAGGCTGAGTGAGCTGGACTGAAGGAATGCTCTATGTTCTGACATTGAGTGGAGCACAGAACAAATGTTCTTTGATCTGGAAGCAGTGCTTGCCATAGTGCATAGCAGAGTCTCTGTTTGGAGGGTGCACATACAATATGTTTCATCCTCTCTGGGTTTCCATGAGCAGAAGCAGATGTGCCAGTGAGCAGAGGGTCCTTGGGGCATGTGGAATGTAGTCTTCTCTCATGTTCTGCAAGACCACGTCATCAATGTCAGCAGTGATGCCATTCACCTGTTTGCAACGTGTTTCTAATGTGTGGGCTTGTGAGACTGCAGAAAGTCCGTGTGACACTTCATTTCATCCCTGTAGATTGCTGCTCGCATCTCTGTTTGATCAGTCTGGGTGGTAAAACTGTTAGCATAGTACTTACCCATGGACAGCCATGGACATACTGCTCCATCTGGGAGTTCAGAGAACAATTAGAAAACAAGGGACTTGGTTGAAACAATCTACAAAAAATTTATTTGTTTCCTGTCAGAAACGCAATCTCTGTAGAGCAGATGGATGATAGATTTGGGTTCCTAAAGTGAGGGATATTTTTTTCCGACAGAAATGTAGGAAAAACCTCCCTCACAGGTAAGACTTTTTTATCGTAGATGAAGAAAAAGTGCCTTACAACCATTTCACCCCTGTTATAACCTACAACTTCTTTCAGGCCAGAAGTATTGCACTTTGCAGACACAGAGCCGAAGGCACGGATGTTATTTGTATTTCTGTGGTGATGCCTGGAATCCCTAGACATAAGTAAACGCCTTTTGGTCTGGAAACAATAAATATACACAATAGAAAGATGATTTCTCTCTAAATAATTACTCCTTACCAACTTTATAGCCAACAGCATTCCATCAGAAGGCAAGCACCTTTGTATGCTTGTTCCGCATGTTAAATGGTGACGACTTGCTGAAAAACCATGATGAGTATAATTCAACTAACATGCAGGTATCACATTCATGTTATTCAGATATTTTAGGAATCAGTATTACTAATTCCCAGTTTATTGTGAGTCATCTATTTCTTGTGTATTTTAGCCTAAAACTGAAATTAGTCTTCCAATTCTTCATGGAAGGCTGATACCTGCATATCTTTATGCTTCATAACGATCTTTTTGAAAGCATGCTTCAACTGTTTTAATTAATATAACAATCTGAATGGTTTAATAAAAAAGAATGAGGTAAATAAAAATGCCTAATGTTACATTGGATGCTGAATACCAATCTTAGACTAAAGATTTTGAATAAAAAGCATGAGAATTGGTAGTATTGACATGAAATGCATAGCACATTAAAAGACATGCTTACGCAAGTTGTAGTCAGATTTTTAGCAAGATCTGATACATGAATCTCCTTTACTGCTGGTAATAAAAAAGAAATAGGGAAAACTAAACATGAAACAGGTGTCACCATTTCGTTTTTTTGCTCAGAAGAAGATTACAGAGCCTGGTGTAACCTGTCATCAGCCTAATGACTTCAGATGATAACTCATAAAGACTGACAGTAGCCTTGTTTGTTGGTTTTAATGTTGGCTATAGGTGAATCAGCTTCTGAATATTGCCTGTTCCATAAGAAAACCAATTTCATCATAACCAATCTCAGCTATTCATTCAATGACCAGTGTCATCTATTCAATATTCTCAAATCAATATAAAGGTACATCTTGAATATATAAGTCCATATGCTTGGAAGCAGGTGTCTAGTAAAAAAAACCCCACAAGCTTAAAAACCCCACATAAAGAAATTTTGTATACTGTATTAGAGTTCTTAAAAATTTAAACCACATCAGTGTGACATCGGTGTTCTCTCTATTTGGAGTGCCTTTTCTTTTAGGATCACAACAATTTTCTAATTCAGTTTGATAAAATAATATACACTGAAACGGTAGTCGCACAGCCCTTTAAATAAAGTGAAAACCTCAATTAACAGTCAGGTTCTTTATACTTGCAACCTGAATTTGGACATGCTGTTTGGAAGCACTGGGATTTGCCTCCAGTATAAACATATGAAAAGCCTGATTCCTGACATTTACTGTTTCATGCTTCTGAACATTTAAAACACATGGTCAGATGGCAAATTGAGGGGCATGGGAGGGAAACAAAGAACTTTTTGCTATTTTTTTCTTTTATTTTCTGTTAAAACGACTTTGTCCAGTGTGGGATTGGCATCTGGTTTCATTGCAAAGGAAAGGTAAGTCACAGCCAAAATGTGCCAAGGTAACATTTGCTGGGTGAATTTGCAAAGACAGCAGTGGAGCTTGGATTTTACAATTTCAACCCATCTTGCAGCTTCCAACATTCTTTGGTTTTCCTTTCTTCTCAAAAGCTTCTCATATCTATCATGGTGGGCCAGCCCCTGCTTTCCCTGTGGTGAAACAGCCTACTGCCATATTGCCTGCTTTCAGGGAGAAAGCTGTGTCCTCTGTAGAGTAGCCATCTGCAGCACAGAATCTTCCTCTGAAAGAATCACTCCAGGCTCATTTTCTCACCAGCTGCAGATGTTGATTTATCTCCCCCTGAGTTAGATGTCAATGAAGAAGTGCCCAGAAGTGCCAGCACTTCTATGATAGTTTGTAAAAGGCACCTTCGGCAACAAGCCCAGAGCTGGTGGCGTAACCCTGAGCTGTCTGATGTGAGAAGAGTCCCTGCATGACCAATGAAACCAGGGCCTCCATCCTTGTTTTGAAGTTAGATACGGATCTGCTTCAGCAATTTGACCCAAAAATGAAAAATCAGCCTCAAGTTTAAGGTATGGAAAAACAGGACTAAAAGCTGTTGTTCCCAAACTTCAGCAGTTTTTTTCCCAGCTCTCCAATAGATGGAGAAGAAACCACCTCCTAGATGTACTGATTTCTCTTTTAAAAAAGCGATAATGATGATAGGGATAGAAGGGGAAGAGTCTGGAACTATTAAAATGTCCTTGGCTGCCTTGTTTCTACCAGTGTAAAGCAGATTTTGCCAAGCACAGTGCTGCTAAGCCTAGTGTGATTTGGATGCCTGAATCAGTGTATTTAAAGCTGGCTTGAGTATTTCTAAGCTGTGCTGGAGTCTGGAGTACCACCCTAAACATGCACCTGGGCAAGGTGGAAAGGAGTCACACTACGGTTTATGGCTTAAATCTCTGTTATTTTTGCAAGCTGACTTTCTGTGTGCAGTGTTAAAAGCCCTTAGTGACAGCAGCCTGAACCCCTGAGGCTAAAGTTTGATTAGCTAACTTGCAGGTTTTCTTTTCGGAGAAATGTACTTTCCATTTTCATAACTGTGGGTTTAGAAGTTGTTTTAAAGTTAACTTGCACAGATGCATCTTTTAATGTGTTTTATTTTCCAGCATGACAGTTCAGTGGAGGTGGAGGGTTATAAGACATGACAAATGCCTACTATTTGCAAATTCCAGAAAGAGCAAAAGACATTTTTTGACTTTAAGACACTTGGCAAGTAGCTGGGGGCAAATATCAGGAATGTGCTCACAAGTATATTTGTCAAAAAAAAAAAAGTTGTTTTGTTTTGTTTTGGTGTTTGGGGTTGTTTTTTTGTTTTTTGTTTGTTTGTTTTTGTTTTGTTGTTTTATTGTTGTTGTTGGGGGTTTTTTTTGTTTTTTTGTTTTTTTTTTAATGAAGGGTGCATTTTAACCTCAGAGAAATAAAGAGCAGAGTGTAGTTTGCAGAAGGGAAGTTCTGGATAAGGCAAACGAAACAGAGCAAAGTCCATGAGGTTTATCAGCTAGCACAACTGTTTAAAACCAGTTTCCTGCAAGATTTTATTCAAACAATTTATGCCATTTGACTAATCCAGCATTTTTTTCTGTTTTATCTAAAGTATATTAAAGCTGAATTCTTCAGGACAGAATTACTGCACAAGTTTTCAAAGAAAAGCATCTTAAAGTAGTAATTTTCCTACAGGTTTGAAAATACAGGAGATTTTTTTAGCTCTGATGTGGTGTTCATTGAAAGAGCCTGTGTTTCTCTACCTCAATGCAATAAATTTATTTCCTCAGAAGAAAAAATTAGGAGCATATACAGAAACAATTGAATTCCCAAGGAACAGTTCTATCCTGAAATTGCAAATCTTTTTGAGAAAACTGATGACTGAAACAGTGAAAAAGATCCTTTTGTCAGAAATAATGGATTAGATAGACAAATAAATATCTATAAAAATATTTTAGCAGATTTGGTAGAAAAGTATTTCTGTCATTCAGAGGAGGATAGGAAAAACTCCACACATTTTGTATCCTCTTTTCGCTGAGATCAGAAGCAAGTGAAAAGGATTCCCATTGAAATTCAGCTTTCTGGGTTGGTGTCCCATGTTGTGACAGGCTTATCTAATTTTTGGGGACATGTCTCTAGGATCTCTTTATGATGTCCCATCTCAGACTTTTTAAAGTGTTCTTGCTTATGTGAAAGAATGGAGGGGTGTTTTTAGCACATAAACACAACTTATTTTCGAATCTGATTTTCAAAATGCAGCTGAATGCTAAAGTTCTTTTAGATCCCAAATTATTAATCTCTGCAAAGAAACTGTTTTGTATGAGCTCTAATGAACACTTTTCCAAATGCACTGGAAATGGTTATTTAGTCATTTGGGTCTTGGAGGCTAGGGTACTCAGGTGAAAACTAAAAAGAGGGTTGGCCATAACATTCACCATCTATTTGGACTTCTGCTATATTAAATTGCCATACCTCTTTTAATTGCTCAAATACTGGTAAAGAGGAGATGGATGGAGGACTCTTCTGAAAAAGAACAAAAGAAACATAGGTTAAATACAATGGTAGCAGTTGTTGTCATATTAAAGTGCTTCTCTGTTTCTTCTCCACTTCATTTCACTAAAAATTAGTTTAAGGGGAATGCCTTCAAATTATATGGCTAAGTTTTAAGAACTTTCTATCTGGCTTACTTCATGAAGAAAATAATTCTACCTGTTCTGTCTACTTGTTTTATGAGTGCTCTGCTCTCTGAACTTTCTTTGCTTTTAATAGTTTCTGAGAGTTTTTTAGAGACTGATTTTTTTGTGTTCCTGACTCACACAAAATTGAAGAAACAACAAACTAGTTTTAACAGAGGCTGTAAGAATTTTGTTAATGTGAAGAAGAAGGACTATTCTGTTAAGTTGATTGCGAAATGGATTAGAGGAGTTCTCCATTCTGTTTTAGTTGGCCTGAGAAAATAGCAAGCTATGCACAACTGGTCATCTAAAGATTGTGATTAATCTCTATTTGCCTGATTGGAAAATAGATTTGTTTCTTTTTACATCTTATATATTGTAAAAAATATCTTTCCTTTGCAATAATTCTTATCACTGTTATGACTAACAAAGGACATTGCTCTGTTTCCCAGCAATAGATGCTATTGGACCAAGGCCTAGATGCTGGTGTGGGATTTAGGTGACTAAACCCAATAGTTAGATCCTCGAAGTCCTTATTCAGTTGTTGCCTAATCCTGAAGGTGCCTAAATCTGTGGGAGCCAAAGATATTAATATTAGAAATACCAATAACCACGTCTCAGTTTACTAGGAATTGCACCAGAAGGTGTTTATCTCTTTCCTGGTCACATAACTGTTCTTGGAGGATTTCAACTGCACAAAATGCAACAGCTGCTTTCTGCCAAAGCGGTAAAGTGCTCCTTATGTAGTAATTTAGAGATTACATTCTGGGGAAGAGAGTGGAAGAGGACCAGGTTCAATTAATCTTCTTGACATGTTTATGCTTCACATCCTCTTCTACCTAGACAGTGGCTTACTAAATTTAGATCTAAAGTCTTAGTTATTACTTTCCCCATGGATTCACAAAGATGCTTTTCTGGCATTTGATATATGGCTGTTGTCTGATTGTAGAACCAAAAAAGTTGGATGGCGACAAAGGCAGGAAATAGACACAATTGAATTAGGAAGTCTAATTCTTTCATTGTTTCACAGTAGGTTCTGAATGGAGGTATTACTCTATTACACAATATTGTTCTGCTCATCAGTAAAAATGTCTGTGAATGTGAAATGCAGTCAAGTTGAAAAACTGATTAAACTGGGCTGTCTCAAAAACTAGTATTTCATAAGAGGAAAATTGAAGTTCCCTCTTATTCTCTTGCCATGATGCACATTTCCAGTAGCTTAGCTGGTTCACACAGGTATTTCCAGTAATATACATCAGTAAAGTTGTGAAGACAGACACTGGGATTAGCAAAAACTATGTAACCTGAGGCTGGTACTCTTGAGAGATTTAATTGTCTGACATTCTCTACATATATGATCAGATACCATTTTTTAAAATTTGTGTTTTTCCCCCCTCTTCTGGACTCTACCTCTTCTCGTGTATAGAGGTCAATCTAAGCACCAACTAATTTATTAACTACCTTGCTTTATCCTCATTTTATGTCTTCTGAAACACTATTCCGTGAAGGTGTAATTACAGTTTTCCTCACATATTCTTCTTCCAATCAGGCACAGAGAGGACATCACCAGGAGCATCTGCAGGAGATTTAAAAAAGAAAGTCGAGTCAACTTCCTCCTCCTGATTGGGTGGCTGATACTAAACACCCACAACAGTGTCATCCTTTTTAGCCTGACCCTTAATTCTCACCAATAAGCTCTCAACTCGTTTGTCTGTCCCTGGGTAGAGCTTGATACAGTCTAATTGCTCTCTCACATAAAGAGCAACTTCACCCCCTCACTCCTGTGACCTGTCCTTTCTAAAAAGTATGCAGCCATCCATGACAACATTCCAGTCATGTAAGTGATCCCACTCTCAGTAATTGCAATGAGATCATGAGTTTGTGATCACACAGAGGTTTCTAGTTCTTCTTTTTTATTCCCTGTGCTCTGTGTGTTTGTATACAGACACCTCAGAGACGTAATAAAACATCCAGGTTCCCTAGAAGGGATGTAAGAAGATTCACCATAACCATCAGCGTGGATTCACCTTGGGGAAATCATGCTTGACCAATCTGAGAGCCTTCCATGGTGGTGTGGCAGAATGGGCTGATGAACAGGGAGCTGTGGATGTTGTTTACCTTGACTTGACACTGTCTTCCATAACATCTTCATAGGTAAGCTCAGGAAACATGGCTTGGATGAATGGACCCTGAAGTGCATCAAGAACTGGCTGAATGGCAGAGCTCAGAGAGTTGTCATCAGTGAAGCAAAATCCAGTTAGAGGTCTGTAGTCCACGGTGTTCCCTAAGAATCAATGCTGAGTCCAGCCTTATTAAACCTGTTTACCAACAATCTGGTTGAAGGAATAGAATGTACCCTCAGCAAGTTTGCTGGTAATATAGAACTGTGGGGAGTGGCTGATCCACCTGAAGGCTGTGCTGCCATTCAACAGGACCTTGATAGGGGGGTGAGTTGGGCAGGGAGAAATGGAATGGGGTTCAAAAAGGGCAAGTGGAGGGTCTTACACCTGGGAAGGAGCAGCCCCAAGCACCAGCACAGGTGGGGGTCTGGCCTGCTGGAGAGCAGCTCTGCTCTGAGAAGGACTTGGGAGTTTGCTGGGTGACAGGCTGCCCATGACCCAGCAGTGTTCCCTGGCAGACAGGAGGGCCAGTGGGCTCCTGGGGTGCATTGGGAAGAGTGTGGCCAGCAGGTCGAGAGAGATTCCATTTTAACATGAGGAAGAACTTCTTTGCATTGAAGNGGTGGCAGAGCACTGGAACAGCTGCCAAGGGAAATGGTAGAGTTTCCTCTCTGGAGATATTCAA
>VYZT01000804.1:0-10730 GCA_013400735.1 Pomatostomus ruficeps | reverse complement strand
AATGTACAAAGCACTAAAAATTGTAAATATGAAAAGCCTGTTTAATCAATCAACTCCAAATCCTTCCCTTGAGTTATGGCAGGAATCTTTATATAATGAAGGGTTCAGGAGTCCACCAAAGATTCTCAGCCAGAATCTGCCAAGTCCTCTGCTGTGCCTCCCCATCAGTCAGCTATACTTCTATTTTTCTTCAACATGAAAAACAGCCATTTCCCTAATTAGTACACAAGCTACGTATTCTTTTTCTTGTTCAGAGTGTCACTGCTTAATTCCTACACAAACAAGAGACTTTTTGGTCTTGAAAAATGAAATTTTCAGTCAACAAGCATGATAGCACAAGTTTTTTCTACTTATACTAGTACACACCATGCCATGGCGTATCATTTTGCACACTACTACTGTCAGTATGCCAAGTAGTGACACCATAAGCAGCACTGGAGCTGCTGTTTACTTACCAAGAAGTCCTGTCAAAACAAACCAAACAAACAAATAAGCAAAAAAAAAAATCAAGTGAAAAAATAAACTAAAGTGAATTTTAAAATTTCTTTCTCTAGCTTATCGTTTTCCTCATGGAAAACATATTTTCCAGGGACACAGGGTGAAATATTTTTGTTCTTATTTGATGAAATAACTATGTTTGACAGAAAGCTGTCAGGAAAAAAGTGATTTGAGTTTCTCTCAGCATAAGTGCATCTCAGCAGAAAGAGGGCATTGGTCCTGAGCAAGGGGCAGAAACCTCTGGAATCTCTGGGAGTGAGCTTGGGGGTGAAGAGAGAAGAGTAAGAATAAGGATTCATCAACAGTTTCTAAGTATAATCCAGAGAAGAAAATGACCTTAGGGAAATGTTTTGTCCACAGAGTAAATTCTTCATATATAGCTGAACATGTTTTTAGACCCTGATGAAAAGAAGTCTGAGACATTTGTTTCTCTTGGCTGTGGTGGCAGAGGTTAGCTACACACTTCTGCTTATCATGACATGCAATGGTCTGGGAAATGTTAGTTTCTTCTCCTGCGTAGAGGATGCTTTAGAAACAGGTTTGTGGTAAATCTCAGTTTCAATTAAAGCAAGCATGTAAGATGTTTTCTTCTCTTTTTCTTTTTCTTTTTCTTTTTCTTTTTCTTTTTCTTTTTCTTTTTCTTTTTCTTTTTCTTTTTCTTTTTCTTTTTCTTTTTCTTTTTCTTTTTCTTTTTCTTTTTCTCTCTTTCTTTCTTTCTTTCTTTGCTTCTTTCTTTCTTCCTCTTTATCCTTTCTTTTTCTCTTTCTCTTTCTCTTTCTCTTTCCCTTTCTCCTTTTCTTTTTCTCTTTCTCCTTTCCTTCATCTTTCTCTTTTTCCTTTTCTCTTTCTTTTTCTGGTTTGACTGACCTCCTTAAAGTGGAGGCATTGTGACATGGAGTTGTGGCTCTTCATTCTGCATGTGGAGAAATTCTGCTATGCTGGATACTTGGGGAAATGATGTTTGAATTGCTTGCACATACTTTCTAGAGATGAGAGGGGGACTTTTCCGTTGTCTGAAAGTCCTGCTGAAGCACATACTCTATTTTGCAAAGTTTTTGATGCAGGCAAGAGTTTTGAGGTAAAGCACTGAAAAAGCAAAGCCCATTACAGCTGGGAAGGAATTATTTTGTCATGAGACTCAAATCACACAGGGATGCAGTATAAGTCACTCTTTCCCCAGTCTATTTTTCTTTTAAGAGTTGCAATCCCAGAAGTGGGCTGGTGCAGGGATTGGAGGTGGCTCTGCTGTCATGAAAACGGTTTTATTGGATAAAGGAAACTTTTCATAAAGAAGTGTCTTCAAGAGAAATTCTTCAGACCCTTTGAACTACACCAAGCCACTATAATATTTTTTCCACGGGGAAAGAGAGCAGCTGTATGTGGGACTAGGTCTGGGGAGACTTTTGCTTCCACAGGAAACTCTCCTGTTGAATGTTTGAAAGGGCTATTATATGGCAATTCTTCACCCTAGTACTTCACAGAAGAATAAAAATACTTTTCTCAAATCAAAAATCCAGCAGAAAGGTGGACAGCCATTTCCCCCCCTTTTTTGTACTCTCTTAAAAAACTTCTGAAATATCACTCTAATCACCCAAGAATGTATCACAATTTACAAATCCTGGCTACTATTTTTCTTTGGTATTGTAGTCTTTGACATTTCCACATGACTGGAACACTCATCACAGCTTTCATGGCCTAATAAAATGGCATCACACTGAAATGGAATTCATGCCATAGTTATGGATTTAGAGCACAGGCCATGAGCTGGAACAGGAACTGTGGCTTGAAATTTAAATCAAGTCCTGAGTGTCAAGTTAGGGAAAATATTGTATATTTAAGTCTGTTTATCTTCCTCTTGCAGATTAAAATTGTATAGGTGCCTTCGAGACAGGCTATTATCCTATCTGATTTAAGCCACAGAAAACAATTTTGTCTAAAATGCACATGTACAAACTCTGCTCTAGTATTAATTCTTTTTAACTCAGAGATATGGCACATTCTTTCCAAAAATAAAAAGCATTTTCTTCAGGAGTCATCCACATATCTCTTGCCTTCAACACATGTGTTGCACTAAGAATCACATATTTTGGCCCCAGTGTGCCAGGGAAAGCTCTACCAGTCTCACCAGGATAGATAAAATAAACTTTACCACTTTCTTCATATTGATATATCTAGGATGAAGCAAAAGATTTCCAAGTGGTTTTTGAGAAATATTTTTACTAGCATAGACAAAAGCAAATTTTTACTTATTTTCTGTTTATCTTTGGCACAGGGAATTGAACATTTCTTTCTTGATCTGTATAAAACACTGGGCAATCCCAGTCACAGATTATGGGCTTTTTAGCTTATTCCCCTTTAATAAATCTAAACACTGACTTCTTATCAGTCCTGTGTTCACAGGGGAAGGGATAGATTCTGTTCATAATGCATATTTAGACAGGAGGGATTGTAATGTCACTTTTTCCTCTTATATGCAATGCCTCCTAATGGCTGTCAGGAAGCCACGGTCTAAAAAATATGTATATCTGGGTTTATTACTACTTAGAAATGAAGCAGTGACTTGCTAACACTTAATTATTTTGGTGAGATGCAGTTTTAATTTCATACGTGCCGTAAAATTGAGACCTGTAAAAGCCTTTCTGGACTATTCAGACATCCTTTTTTTACAAGCAAGAAAAGAAAGGAACCTAAACAAACTATATGAACTTTCCATGGGAAGCAAGGAACAATCCAAAAGGCAGAAAGCTAGACAGAAAACACTCAAAACATTAGAAACAAAACAAAGATAAAACAAAAGGCAAAAATTCCTTTAAAGACAAGTGCAACAATTAACTTCTGAGCAGTTTTACATTCTCCTGAAGCATACCAGCAACTTGATTGAAATGAAAGGCAAACATAAACCTCTGCACTGTAGGTAGTCTTACACAAAATTTACTGAAATACTGCTTATGTCAAATAATATGAAAAACAGACCCAAACCCAAGCATTTATTTTTAATAATAAGCTTAGAAATGAAGACATAGGGAAAACAAAGGATGATAGTCCTGAACATATTAGGCTTAGACTTGGGAAAACTATCTTCATCCGATCTCTGTCAGTCTTGGTGTCTTTGAGCTTGTGGATGAAGAGCTAACCCTCACTATGCCTTCATTTTCCATTTTGCAAGCAGATAATTTTGGTTTTATCATCTTTTTTTAAAAAAATAAGATTTTTAAAAATATAATCTCTGAGACATTTGGAGTGATACCTGTTTTTTAAGTGGCAGCAGTAAAGTGCCAGGGACATTGTGGAACTTGATCATCATTACTGCGTGTATACACTACAAAAATAAAAACAAAATTTATGTTCAAATATCTTGTGTCCAAATCTCTACTATCAACATAGACCATTCTGTTCCCCAAGACAATGTATCACTTTTACAGTTATCAAGATATTGCATATGAGCTATCACCTGCAGGAGAAAATAGGGCCTCTGCAGAGTATTAGACTTGCTAGCAATTTTTTTTTAGATTTCAACTAAGATCAGGAGTACTATCAGTAATTCTGCAAAATCTTCAGGAAGTCTGGAGTCTAATGGTTAAAAAAAACCCTTAAAACTTCTGAAGCTGATGAATTTGAAATAATGTCATCACACACTTGTTCTAAATGGACCTCATTTGTTTCCCACAGCTCTTCAACAATAAGCATTTCATAAGGTGTCTGCATGTTTGCATCGGTAATAATCCCCAACATTTCCTAATAGAGAGATATCAATAGTCTGATCCTCTGGCAAAGTGCTACACCCATTCTGCTTTCAGTTTCAGGCACAAATCTATTTCCTTCTAAACACTGGGCTCCTCTTTAGGGGAATTTTTTCTTTTCCATACATTCTCCTTTCCAAGAGCACATTAGGAAATCAGGTGGATGTGTAAGACTACACACAGAGCAAACTTGTGCTTGCACTCACTCGTGATTGAGTTCCTCCTCTCCCTCCAGGTCATCATTTTCTAGTACCATGGAATCAGAGAGTCATAGAATCAGAGATTCTTAAAGTCATTGAGTAATAGAGTCATAAATTAATAGA
Organism: Pomatostomus ruficeps; assembly: GCA_013400735.1. Lineage (NCBI taxonomy): Eukaryota > Metazoa > Chordata > Aves > Passeriformes > Timaliidae > Pomatostomus > Pomatostomus ruficeps. The sequence continues at coordinate 6,169 of VYZT01000804.1, read as the reverse complement.
ACCATAGAATGGTTTGGGTTGGAAGGGACCCAAAATATCATCTTGCTCCAACTGTCCTGCCATGGGCAAGGATGCCGCTCACTAGGCCAGATTGCTTGGGGCCCATCCAACCTGGCTTTGGACGCTGCCAGGGATAGGGCACCCACAGCTTCTCTGGGCAATCTGTGGCAGTGCCTCACCGCCTTCTGAATAAAGAATTTCTTCATAACATCTAATCTAAACCTGTCCTCTTTTAGTTTGCATTACTTTCTCTACAAGTCCTGTGTTAAAATCACAGCATCATGGAATGGTATGAGCTGGAAGGGGTCTTGCAGATCACTGAGGTGGGACATCTTCCACTAGACCAGGTTGCTCCAAGCCCTGTCCAACCTGGCCTTGAACAAAGAAAATCCCTATTTCCACTCAGGTCTTTGCAAGACACATAAATGCCCACTCTTGAAAAATGAGCTTTGAACTCAGAGCAGAGGGACATAGTCACCTGCCAGTCTGAGAGTGGCATCTGTGACCTGCTCCTGGCCCATTACTGGTATCAGGGGGAGTCTGCTTCTCTTTCCCTGTGTGCAGTCACTGCATTGAAGGACTCAATTCTACCATGAACTCTATAGGTGACTCTTGGCCATGATAGAAGCGCTCTGTGTGATAAGGATCAGGCTGCATGATGCAGATGTTAACTTAAAATCCATATATTGAACTTCTCCTTCAGTAAATCTGTGTACAGTAGCTATGCTGGTCAAATTCCAGGTTTTGAACATTTCTCCAGGTGTCCAGGGGATGAAAGCTGAACTTTGCACACCATCAAATGTCTAATTCCACAAAATTAATTAGGGAATTAATCTCCTAAAATACTATAAAGTTTTTGAAAGTGTTCATTTTTCCTTTCAGTTTATACACAAGATATCTTTGCAAATCTTGGTGAGATATTTACATTTGAATTACTTTCTCCTCCATGAGTTGTGCTGTTTGAGTTGCCTAAGGTGTGTGGCTTTTGCAAAAATAAATCTGTTTTATTGAAATGAAGATAACAACCAGATCATGAAATAGCAAGAGAGACTCTAATGATGCTTAAAAAGTGATCTATTGCAAATGGTATGAGCTGCATAAACTTTTACAGAAGTGCTTTCACTCAGACATGAATTATTGATACCTGCTCTGTGCAAGGTGAAAAAACCAGATATGATAAACAACGAAACAACTGTGACAAAGAAGCATTTTATTGTTTGTTATTTTATTATTTGCCCATTTATAAAGATGAAGAATACAGAACAGTCCTTGTCTCTGAACTTCAGTAGAAATCAATCTGAGAAATAATTAAAAGAATTCAATCTTTGCAATGTTTATTGAAGCAATCTGAAGGAAACTGAGCTGAAACTGGGTCTCTGCAACCTATATATCTCTGTGTATTTTCTAAATTGAATAGATATCCTTTGGGCATGAATCAGGGGGATGAAGTGATAATTAAAATGTAGAAACCTGAATTAGGATCAAGGCTGTATTTCTTCTGAACATTCTGCAAAAATGTAAATAGAGACAATTCAGGTCTTTGCCTGCCTATCTACTCGACTTTCCTCTTTAATATGAGATTAAGGGAATATCCACCAAAGGTGGACTTAGAATCTACAATGTGTTAAAGAAAGTGTATTTCCATACTGTGCTTTGAAATTGGTGACAATAATTCCATAGTCTGTTATTAAAGCCAAGACTTTCAGAGGATTTCAAAGGGTCTGACAAGTACTTAGATAAAATATTCAGAGTTCTAGAAGGGTCAAAGCTCTTGTGATCCTTGGTGTGTACCAGCTTCTAGTTACTGAGACTCAAGAAGAAACTTTTCTGCCCTTCTGAGCAGACTTTGCCTTAATTGCAAGGTCTCTGGACTTTCAGACCAGGTGGCTCTGGCCCCCTCTGCATGATCATACAGCTGCTGCTTCTGCTGTTCCACATCTTTATCATCCTTGGAGGAGAAATTGTTTCTTGATGAGCTTCAACCTTTTAGAATTGTGTATATAAAAACGCTTGGTTATAGTATGTTCTTCTTTACTGCAGGAATTACACAGGCAAATATTCAGCTGGAGCTATTTGCACATATAATTAGATCACTTGTATGCACAGTTCTACATGCAGCCTGAAGCTGAGGCTGACAGCTCTGAAGAACCAGGTAACACCCTTTTAGTTGAGTTCCTCAGGACTGGTATCAGCCCATCTCTGTTTGTGAAGATAAGGTCAATATCTGCACATTTCCTATTTAGGGAAGATCAATAAAGGCACAAAGACATAAGCAAGCTGATTTCCAGGTATATCCCTGTTTCTGGCTGATGGGATCTGGGAGACTCTTAAATGAGGGACATTAATTAAACCTTTTAATTCTTAGATGTGCCTATATTCTTCTCTGGCTAAGGGTTACAGTGGACATTAAACTGTCTGACTAAGACCCTTTAAGGTGTAATCTTTATTGTAACACCCTGATATGGACTGAACATATGTTCTGGATACTCACAACCTTCAGTGAAGGTTTGCTGTTCATAGAGAAGCTTGCACTTTCCTGCTCTGTTAGGTTTTTCCAGTCTGCCTCACTGGAAACTGGCCCTTTACGTTTGGAAACAGCTTTTAGCGGCTGCTTTACAAACAGCTACAGTGTCTGCCCTGTTTATCTATTTTAGTCACTCCTTATATTTGCTTCTCATCAGTTTTTCCTTCTGATTTCTTAAGAAATGGCACACGTTTTCTGGGGAAGTGGTACAGCCTACAGGATTGGACACCGACTGGATGAAAAGGAAATCTTGATTTTCTTCCAGGGCTTCTGTGCGTTGTGAGTCACTTCATTTCTCCATGCCTCTATTTCTAGCAGTGCAACGGATGATGTTCTATCATTTTTAAAGCCCTTTGGAGGTATCTTGATGAAAAGTGCTCCTTCAAAATTAGGTAGTATCTTGCATCTGCAAGTACTTAGTGTTGTGAGGTGCAAGTGAACTGTGCTCTGTTTGGCAAAAGCCTTTCTCAGCAGTTCTCTCCTTTTGCATTAGGAAAACAATTAAAACAATTAGCCTCACTTCCTGAACTGAACTATCCTAATAATGCTTAATTTCTTTTTACATGCTAATTGTGCTTGTAGGTCTAAGAATTTGTATTGAAGCTGTAGAGCTCTGATACCAAATATGTCGAGATCAGTAAAAAGATTCCAAAGATTTCAGTAGGGCCTGGATGAACTCCGTTTTTTGTCCTTTTTCTTTCTTTCTTTCTTACTCTTTTCTTTCTTTTTTCTTTTTTTGTTTTTTTTCTTTGAGGGGGGGAATGTGGGTGCTGCATTGACTAAATTATCTAAATGGAGATGTCTTCATACTGGAAATTAAAGATTACTTTGGAGATTTTTGCCAACAGCATTTGGACTGGACAATATCCTGCTACTTTACTTTCCATGCCTTACTTGAAAATATTTTAAGAGGATTAAGAATTTCCTCTTATAGTTTAACAGACTGCAAAGGAGAAAAGAGGACAAAAATATAACATGAGGTGTCTATTAGTAATATTGTATGAATAGCACACAATATATCTTTTCCTCAAAAAAAGCGCTCAAAGAAATTTAAAAGGTTTAACTCTCTTTTGTTAATTCTAAATTTTCTTAAAAATAATTAACCCAGCACACCTCATTTCCAATTCCCTCCAAATAATCCCCAAAATTAACAATTTTCTTGCAGCTCAATTAGATGTGTAATTTAATTGAATTCAAAAATAAATTTCCATTTGTACTGTTAAAAAGTTTATTTTGTTTAATAGAATTTATTAATCTATTGGGGGAATTAGTCACATTATTTTTTTTCCCCCTAATATCTCAAAGACATGATGGATGAAATATACATAACCTCTTCATGTGTGAGGAAAAAAATTGTGGATATGGATGGAAAAATACACAAAAAACAACTCAGAACTTTGCATGTAAAATAACCAATCCAATCTTTTTTTATATCTTAAAACTACGTAGGCGTTTTCCACAGAAATGGTATTAAAGGTGACATTAAAATGTCAGAAACTCATTCTGCCTTTTTTCTTTCTCAGCTCTTTCAATAATATTGTCTTCCTAATAGGAATTTTGCTTACTGACTTGTTTCATCTGTATTTCATTTAGTTTTGTTTCTAACTTACATTTCTCTCTCTGTGTCTTCTCTATTTGATTACAGTTTTGTTCTACCTGAATGTTCATCACATCAGATGCTCATGAATTATATTTTATATATATTGTTGGGGTTTTTTTTCTAATGCTTGTTCAATATCATCAAGTCTTTCACCTGTGAACAAACTCTACAAAGTCAAGTAAGCTTGGTCCCATCATTATGACTGGTGTGCAGATTCCCAACCTGAAAGTCATACAGTATCCAGAAGTGATTAGGGGAGTGTTCTGGTCACTGGGTGTAGCTGTTCTGAAGAACAGATATGGTGTAACCTCTTCTGGGAGCTTGGCTGATCTTCTCAACTCCTTCATGCATTGCTTCCGAAATCTTCATTTCTCAACATGCACGTGTGTATCTCTCTGTGTGTGCACACTCTCTTTGGTGCTTTCCTAAAGTGAATTTGCTTTACAAATAAGTGAAGCTATGTCTAAAAAATATTCACTACTTTGAGATATTTGATATTTCATATTGCTTGAGTTTTATTTGCATTTTGGAATGTTTATCTTTGAATATTTTGCATTCACTTTGCCTCCATGTTTCCCTCTGAAAAATTTTATTTGTTCTGGCTATACTATGAATTTGTTCAAATAGATTTTTTGAAATTTAAATCAGAAAGAGAAGAGAAATTTTTTTTTCTCTTGGGGGGATCTGATCTAAAATCTGATCTTAAATTAGAGATTAGGGATTTCACACACTGAACAGTTGCATGGTTTACTTAACTATTCTGAATACATTACGAATCCCAGAAGTTTCTTCATTTTTTACATTCTCATGAGAATCTGACACTTTCTAATTTCAAATCTTTTCAAGGAGTGCAGTACTGTTTAAATATGCTTTAGACACTCAATAACATTTTAAACTTCCTCATGTAGTCCTTTAACCCAGTGACAGCAAAAAATTAATTTGGAACTTTAAACCAGATTTTATAGGTATCAATATTAACAATCAACTGGGTTAACCAGTTCAGGATGGAAAAGCTTATGATAAAAAGAGGAAGATGTTTTTGAAAGACGATGTTTCCCTGAACATTACTGCTTTACATGGACTTACTCTTGATGCAATTTTTCTGCAGAAAATTTTGTCTGCAGGGGTTTTGTCAGATCTGTATGTAGCATTTGCATGCTACATTTGTGAAGTCAAAACTTCTTGAACCACTTCTTTGAAACTCTGCAAACACTTCAGGCTGCTGTCTGAGGGGTTTGTCTTTTGTACAAAAAACCCTTAGGTAACCAAAACACCCTACAAAATGCAGAGGCTCTCCTCAACACGGAAAACAAAGATGCCTTTTCTACAACTCCTAAAGAATGTACTGAGTGTTCATAAATAGATCCACAAATAGATCTGGAAATAAAGACACTCCATTCTATTAGCACCAAAGGGTTGTTTGGAACTTCTTTTTTCTATTAGTTAAAAAAACAGCGTACAAAACAAAGCTTTGATCCCTTGTTCTTCTGACAGACTGTAGACTTCATTTCTTTAGACTTCATTCATTCTTGTGAATTTCATAAACTAGAAATTGCAGTTTTATGCAGAGAAAAAAAAGTATTTGCCTTGATATTTACAAATTAGCTGCTATTCAGGTAGAAATAATATATTTCTTGTCATCATGTTGGTTTCATAGATAACAATTAACTTATGAAATTACTCTTTTATATGCCAATGTCCCCAAAGGGAGAATCACTTCTTAGTGAAAGCACTGGACATGTCTGCTATTCCTGGTTCTGGTATGAAATCCCTCCATTAACTTGGATAATCCTGAAAATGTAATATTTTTATCTTCTGATAAGTCTTTTGCAAAGCTAAAATCATTAAAGTCTGTTTAGTGTCTAGGTAATGCAAGAATTAGAACCGTATAATAATAATAGAGGTATTAGCCTTCTTACAAAAATCCAAAGCTTTCTAGAAAATGTATATTTACATTGAATTAAAACAAACTCATCTCCTCCTTTCCTGCTGGAAGGCCTAAGTTTTAGACAAATAAATAATACTTTGTCGTGGTTTGACCCTGG
>VYZT01000799.1:0-16239 GCA_013400735.1 Pomatostomus ruficeps | reverse complement strand
AGTGCAGGGCCTGGCACCTGGCCGTGTTGAACCTCATACCTTTGGCTGCAGCCCATTGATCTAGCCCATCCAGATCCCTCAGCAGAGCCTTCCAACCCTCCAGCAGATCTACATTCCCCCCCAGCTTAGTGTTGTCTGAAGACTTACTGGGGGTGCACTCGATCCCCTTTTCCAGGTGTTTCACAGAGATATTAATCAGGACTGGCCCCAACACTGAGCCTGGGGAATACCACTAGCAACCAGTCACCAGCTGAAGTAACTCCATTCACCACCATCCTCTGGGCCTGGTTCTCCAGATAGTTTTTTGCCCAGTGAACAGTGCACCTGTTCAAGTCATGAGCAGCCAGTTTCTCCAGGAAAATCCTGTGGAAAAAGATGTCAAAGGCTTCACTGAAGTCCAGGTAACCACATATACAATTTGCTGTTTCAAGTCTAAGATTTCATATTAAGTATTTTTACTTTGAAAGAGATTACCTACAAGTTAAATGGAAGTCTTTGAATGAATCTGCAGATGTTATGGGTGAAATGATGAAAATATTTGAGCATATTTTGCTCCTTCTGCCCTCTTCCCCTTTATCATTCAGATCAGGATGTGCAGAAAGGAAAACTTTTCCAGCATTTCCAAAAGGAAAAATGACTTCTCCATTGAGGATTTGAGTTATGGGAGAGACGTGCTTTACTGTCAGCATTGACAGTCGGTAGGATGAAGTAAAATGGAGGCTCTTTCACTGAAAAGCTGGAGGGCCAGAACCTGGAGAGTCAGGCTGGAAAGGAAGACTAGACAGAGAAAGGATATTTGAAATGAAAATGTCTAGTGTTATTTTGTCAAACAAAATAGCCTTCAAAAGCACTCCTTTTTCCAGAGTGCTCCCAATTCAAGTGTGTTCCTTCCAGGTGCTATTCTCAGTCTCTGCACCTTCTCATGTACGTACCCAGACTCAGCCTGGCTTACTGCTCTGTGGGGAAGGAGAGGAAGAATGACGGAGTTGCTTCCCAGCCAGCCAGTTCCCTGATGCTGCATGTACACAGCGTGCTCTGATTGTTTACCCTTATTGACTGGCAGAAAATAAATACAAGTCTTTGGTGTTTATTTATACCGTGATCTGTATGACAAAATTGATTTATTTGAAATGCAAATTATAATTTATATTGAAAGATGGTTGCTTTTCAAATTGAAGCTGTAAAAATAGTCTTATATTTGAAGAAACTGAATGAGACCGTTCACTTTACATCTCTTAGACTTTACTCTTGTAATCCTTCATGCTGTATTTCAGCTTTGCTTGTCTGTTACACACATCTGAGCTCACTGTATATTAGTTATGTGCAGCTGTGTTGTAAATGGACTGACGTGTGCTCACATTTTAATCTTACTCAGCAAAGTCTGTACATGTGATATGTGCTGTACGAGCTTCAACAACAGCAGCATTACAAAACATTTGCTGCTTTCTTATTGTTTCTAGGGTATTTTTTAGAGTTTTCGCAATTTTCTTATTAATTTGGGTTAATTGTTCTGCCTGGAAAACCTAATTGCCCTGCTACATTTGGAAATCCCACAGTGTAATGTTACAGGACTGTCTTTGCCAAAAGTGTTTGGTTAATGTCACAATAGCACGACACTTGAAGCTGAGTTGATCCTTGCATTTGGATAGGACACTCAGCCAGATTTTAGCACTCAGAAGATTTGAGTGCAACACAGCTGTGAGGGGTTTCTTTGTTTCCCGAGAAAGAAAGTGTCCTGTAGTATCAGTCAAGTAGGAGGTAACGTATTACTGTAGCAAAACAACGGGATAAATTCTGAATTACAAAGATGAAGATGTAGTTAGATAGTAAAAGCATAAATAATGAGGTAATGCAAATGTGAAATGCACCATCATGTATCTCTGATACTTGTCACTGGGAGATGATTTGGGGCTTTTGGTAAAATATTTTTTTGAGTTTTTGAAGACAGGCAGCCTAAAGCTCCCCCAAATGGTTTCAAGGATATCTTTCTCTGAATTGCTTGATAGAGGTCAGTGTATTTTAGTCTTGGTTTAACTATTTTTTTGCCTTTGGAGTATGATTTTTCCTTTAAAGACCAGAAAGGACTCTCAGGAAAATCTAGCTTTCTTTAGGAGGATACAATGTGTGCTGTGATATTGTGCATAATGTTTGACTCTTTGGAAGTGTTAGCTGTCTTTTGGTTTAACTAGCAGTTAGAGATACCTTATGATACACTAAGAAACTCCTAAGATTTTGGAGATAGTTTCATTATCTTATGCTTGAATATTGTTCTCTGTAAACAGTGAAAATACTATACAATAATAACTGGTAGTTATTAGCCTTCACACACCTGGTCAGATGTCAGTGAGTTCTCTGGCATCAAGAACTGTTAGGTTAATTTGGAAATTGGGAGAATTGAGACATTCTGAATCTTTCCTCTGAGGTCTGACTGTTTTAGAACTATCAAGTATGATATAATGTAAACTCTTCTAGAGTGTGTGCTAGAAAGAAGCTGCATATTTATAATTTTCTGTGAATCTTTTCTGTAATGGTTTATCTTTCTTGTTCAGGATTGTCTGGTTAATTCTTATGTTTGGACTCTTGTTTTCTGTGCCTACAAAATCGTGTAATTGGCAGTAATTGAGTAAGAGTACAGACTTCTTTTTTATGAAAATAGAACATTCTGGAATTGAGTTTAATTCAGGCAGCTGGAGGTTTTCAGAATATTTATTTCAAAGGAGAAGAGCTTCCTTCCAAATGTCTGCTTCTGGCGGGATGTGATGGGCTGAGGAGGAGCACAATGCTGGCTGGATGTGCTGGCTGCCGGAATACGGCACAGGGCTGGCTCTGCTGTGCCTGCCCGTGCTGAGAGCACAGTGGGGCTTTTTGAACTGCGGCTCAAAATGCTTCCCAGTGGGAATGTTGAGGGGTTGGATTAACGGAATTAATTCTTGCTTTCCCTTGCTGCTTGAAGTGTAATAGGAGGCAGTTCCTCATTCTTGAGAAGTGTAAGTACAGAATATTTTGTTGACTGGAAGTCCTTAGACCTTCTAGACATTTTCCCATAAGCTGTTAGGGTAATGTTAACATCAGGTTAAGAGAGTACTTGAAACATGTCATCTTTTCAGAGAGAGAGCTGAGAGACACTTGACTACCCAAGAGGAGGTAGGACAGTTGTGTGTGTTATTTGTTCCTCTGATCTCCTTCCTGTATTCCTGTGTAATGCTTCCTCTTGTTCAAAAACAGTATAGCATTTCCTCAGGAAGCTCTTTTCAGAATTTTGAGATTCTAAACAGTATGAGTGGCAAACTAGAAGTCTTCAAAAAGTAAACACTCTTATGTATTTTCTTTTCTTAATATCTTTTTTTTTTCCATATTAGACTTGTCTAACTGGGTTGTCAAATTTTGCTACTGCAGTTAGGAATAATGTGAAGAATAGCTTTAACAAATGCAGAAATGAGTATATGGGAATATGCCAGACATTGGTTATTCATTTATATTCTGCAGGAGAACCTGTTTTATTCAGAGCTCTTGGAAAATGTTCATGGAAACTTTTAGGGAATTAGGACAGCTGGTCTAGCAGACTTTGAAGTCTGCAACACAACCGGCTGGTCGGCATTCCCAGTGCCAGCTGGCTCAGCAGCAAGTAGAGATGGCAACTGTGATTTTGGCTTAGGAAACCCTGTATATATAGAAGATGACTTGATGACAGGCAAGACTCAATAAATCTGGTGACATAATTGAACTTTGTTAACCAGTGTTTGCTCTGTTCGGATTAAACATCCCCCTGTGTTTTCAATTAAAACTCATTATTTTTTCCTGCTCTTTGGAGGAAGGACTTAGTATCTTCTTCTCTTGATTGTCTTCTTTTGGAATATCTGTCAGAACATTACTTTAACAGATGATTAATTAGATTTCAGCTACTGTATGTCATTGCTGATCTTTAGTCATTGTCAAATTTCAAATGAAATGTCATCTGGAAGTAAGTCATACGCAAAGCTACAGGAGTTTGGCTCCGCATCTGTCAGTAGACTTTGTGAATAATCTGATTTCCTGAGAGGCTATGGGTTTCTCTCTTCATTGACTGATTCTTTTTGCCTTATAGTACAAAAATAGAGAAGGAGAAAAAAGAGCATGCTAAGCTGCATGGGATGATTCGTACAGAAATAAGTGGAGCTGAAATTGCAGAAGAGATGGAGAAAGAAAGAAGGTTCTTCCAGTTACAGATGTGTGAGGTGAGATTCAGTGTGAAATTATTTTTGTTCTGCTGCTGGTTTTAGGAAAATTTTGAAAAATGCAGTTGTTAACAGCAGCTGTCATATTAAAGGGAAATGCCAAGTTTTTTCTTGACTCCATTTGTGAAAACATGTTCTTTTATCATCCTGACAGGCAAACTTTGCAGGGAATTTAGATATTTTCTAATTTCACTTAACAGGTAAATTAATGCAAAGCTCAATAAAACACTAAGAGATTATAATAAGTAAACCTTTACACTTACACTTCTCTGTAAGTTATTTTAAGCCCTTGATCATTCTCTGAATTGTTCCCTGTGCTGACAGCTGTTGCATTATTGCAAGAGGCTCTAGGCTAGCACACTGCTGGGTTGGTGAAGAAAAAAGTGCTAAGGGTAGAATCCAGTTGTCTTTCAAGTTGTTTCAGAATGCTTCTACTTCAAAATCTCTGTGATTTTGCAGTATGTTAAATCTGATGGGAATATTTTTGGTTAAATTCATTTAAGGATATGTCTGGTTCTGTGGTAGGGAATTCATGTTGCTGTGTTCTTTTTTAGTACACATTAGCCCAAAAATACACCGGGGTGTTTCTATTGCCTTTCTTGTGATGATGATGATAGCTAATTTGACTCATACGCCAGCATAGCATAACTGCAGTTGTCCTGAATATCACTTTTAGTAACTACATGCACTCATACTTGAGAGCAAAGCTTCACATTCCTATGCACAGCCAGACTAAAATGTTCAAAACTGATAAAGGGATTTGAGTAAGAAATAAACATATGGATGTTGTCAGCTAATTGCCCATCTGTATTCTTCCTAAGAAACAACTAGGAACAGATGATGCTTCTCTCTTGCTGTGTCACAGTAAAGGAAGAGTTCACTTCAGTCAGTTGTAGTGATAATGCCGGGTGAAGTCTTTGAAATTGGATCAAAATACCTTAAATGTGGAATAGCTGAAGTGTATCTGTATTTCTTCTGATTTTGAGGAAAAGAAGTTTATACTTGGCTACCTCTGAATAGTTGTAAGAGGACTTTGGTTTTGTGTTGATTGTAAGTCAGAAGGGTGATATACTGAAGTTTTATCATAAGTACAGACTAGTTCTCTATAAATTATCAAAGTGAACTGAGTACCAGATGCCTAGAGCTCCATTTTAAATTAACAGGAGCTGGAGAGGTGATTGTTGTAACTAAATACTATCCAGTGCACATGTCTGCATTTAAGCTCATCATTTGTTCACCTGAACCAGCATAAGAAACTGCAACATTGAAAGCTGGCACTTGGATGCTGCTTTAGTTGGTTTAAAACATTTAGACTGTACTGTGAGAAGGGGAAAACCAGACACATCATTAAGAAAACATTCACTCCTTTGCTTGGAGGTCACTGTCTAAGCTAGGGTTAAAATTTGTTGTCATATAATGGACAGTTAAGGACTTTGGTACTTGATCAATCATACTTCTGCTTGCATGGCTGACATATTTTATGCTATGATATTCAGGGGAGGAGCTGCCACTTAATATGGACTTTGATTGTGCCTTATGCAAAAAGACAGCGATTACACTTTTGTGCTTGTCAGTAGATTTTTTAAAAAATCTCTTGCTAAAGTGTAATTTGTTGTAATGGACATGTATAAGGATTTGATAAAGAAAACTATAAAATCAACAGGCAGATTTTAAAATTTTTTAAAATAATCCCTCACTTTTATTTTTTTAAGTGAACTGCTTTCCTCCTTAATGACATCTCTTTAGCAATGAATTTAACAACTAGTGAGGTACATTTTTAAATGTGCTGCTAGGTGTCAGAATGGGTTCCTAAATGTGGTGCACAAACCTGTTCATGCTTTCTTTAACAGAGGCTTTCCATAGGAGCCACAAAGGATATTCTAACAATTTGAACAAATCATAGTGAAATATCCTCACAGGATATCAAAAATCAGCAGTGACAAGAATTTCTTTTGTGCAATTTGACTCTTGAAGCCACTTTTTGCTGCATTTTCTTTTAGGTCTTGTAAATCTGCAACTGTTAAACCTTGTTGAAATATGACTGAAAATAAAGTGTTAAAAAACCCCTGTAGCAGTAATAAGTAATGTCTTTTGTGACTTACTGTTTTAACAGTACCTGCTGAAAGTCAATGAAATCAAGATTAAAAAAGGAGTGGATTTGCTTCAGAACTTGATCAAGTATTTTCATGCTCAGTGCAAGTATGTTCTACTTTTCTTTATATCTACACTAACTGGAACAAGGTTTTATTTTCAACTTTTGACATCATCATAACACTTTTCTAGAATTTTCAAAATAAATCTTAAGATTCATCTTCCTTGCTTATGTCTTTTGACAGATTGCTTTTGTCAGATTAGTCATTGCTTTTGTTACTGCATTCTGAAGCCTGTAATGAGGTTGAGCTTGTTACACTGAATAAATTGTATGTTCCAAAGGAGTGCCAAACAATAATTTGCCATGTTTATAAACTACTCTCGAAACAGGGCTTTTTGTTTGATCTATTACTTAGTGGTCCATTAGTTTTGATGGACTTCTTTGAGTGTGTGATCTAAATTAATTCTGTGCTCAAGAAAAGTAAGCTGCATAAGGAGTCGAATAAAACTATATTGAAAGAGTCACTCTTTTTCTAGTTTATTGGAGGAGGACCCAGTAATAAAACACGTAGTTCTTATTAGAATTATGTGCTTTTGTTATGATAGTCTTACAAATCTATCATGTAACAATGAAGTCACAGCTATAAACTTGAACGAGGCACTGCTCACCTGTTGAAATCAGTAAGTTTTCATCTTAAAACACCAGTCTGCGTCTATGTATTTTTTCCCTAAATAGCTGTGTTGCTTTTAAAAGCAGTTTCACTTGTAGTATGTCATTACTCTGCTCTGTCCATTTAATCAAATTTCAGCAACATAAATGCTGTGTTGTGTTGTCACTTTCATGACTGCTTCCCAGAGTGAAAATGTTTCATGTTGCAAACAGTCCGGCAGTATTTAATCAAATATGCATGTAATTGTGATTTCTTAAAATTTATTTTTTAAATCTCAGTTTTTGTTAAGAACTGGAATACTTGGCATAGATATCATGACTCTGCCAATACAAAATATGTATTCTGTGCTACGGAAAGATGTAGCATATTCAGTTTGCATATAGACCATAATTAATGCTGGGGAAACAAAGGGGTTTTCCTTTAGTAAAAAGATTGCATCAGACATGAAATTATGTGGCTTCAAGAAATCACAATTATTTTATATCTACTAGAACTTTTGCTGTTCTGCAAATGAATCTTGCTTGTTCTGGGCCTTCACAGAGTGGGATGAGAACTTGTATTTGAGGTGGGAATGAGCAAAATTTGTGTGGCAGTGGACTGTAGCAGTTCTGAATCTAATTGGAGATTTTGCATGTTAGAATAAACTATGATGAAATAAAGAGGTGGATCAGTCAAAGATGGATTAAAAAGAAGTTTACTGTTTTGAAGTTTATGGCATGGCATAATATGCATGTTTTCCTTTGGCAACTTTTTATGCAGAAAATACAAAGTAAAGTTTCATAACAGCTTGCTTTTTGCTTTTCTTTTAAGTTTCTTTCAGGATGGGTTAAAAGCAGTTGAAAGTCTCAAGCCTTCAATTGAGACACTCTCAACAGATCTTTATACCGTGAGTAGCAACCTTCCATATTTATGTGGTAAATTTAGTTTTTTACAGTAGAAGCATGATCATTTTGGTTCAGGTCTCTTTACTGTTTTATTAGCCAGCATTTAAGATTTAGAGTAGAATGCTGAGTAAAATCTTGTTTTAATATAGCTTTCCGAAGCCTTAGTTTCAGTTTAGGACCCCAATGTTTAAAATGTTATGAAAACAACCTTTGCTCTAAAGTGTTTATTAAGTGGAAGAAAACATGTGGTTTCAAATGGAACACAAGGAAGCAAGAGCATTGTCAGGCAATATCAAAGTCTTAAGACAGCAATATCCCAACCATTATCAAGTTTTCTGAAGACACAAAGGAAAATAAGCTGATCACATTATCTTTTCTCTTAGCTTTCATTCTCACTGAACATTTCTCAAAAAATGAACCAATTAAGCAGCAAATTAGACCTGCACTGAAAATTTAAAAAATGTTATTTGTAACCTCTGTTTTTCTTCATTCAAGATTAAACAAGCACAAGATGAAGAACGAAGACAATTAACACAGCTAAGAGATATTTTAAAATCAGCACTCCAAGTTGATCAGAAAGAGGTGAGCAGATAAAGTGGTTTAACTTTGGAATACCTGTTTTAATTACTTCTAATGTAATGTTAATATTCAAAATAGAGTTATTTTAAATTTTATCAGACATCTAATACCTTTTGTTCATTCATCTTTGTTTTGATGCTGATATTGAATATTTCTGACAAAGGCATTTTTTAAAAAAAAATGAATGCCCACTAAAAATATGAGACTTTCTGAAAAGTAATTTCCTTTTTGTTACCAGTATTGTAAAATACTTCAGATGCACTGTTGCTCAAACTGAGAATGAAAGAACTTGGGGAGTATCGGGAAGCCTCTATTTGTAGAACCTTATCTCATAATATTATTCCAAACCGTATAAAGCTTATGTAAAACTGAACTTCAAATCCCAAAACACCTCCGTCATCATCTGCAAAAATGACAATCAAGTTTGCTACTCTGCTGTGAAATGTCAGTGTTCAAGTGTGCAAGAGCTGGATCAGTCTGGCAATCGAATAAGTATTGTTTGAGTTCCAATTATAATTGCCATTAGATTTAATGAATTCTGGTGTAGTTTCATTTGGCAAACTCTGATCTGGAAGTCAGCATCTTTTGTATGATGTAATCCCAAGTACTGGGTCTACTTTTGTTTCAGATTGATAGTGCCTTCTCTTCATATAGATAAGTGCCAGCTAGCTTCCTTTGTGTGGCTGCTGGGCCATGAGTAAGTGAGGAATGAACCCCCTCCCCCTTTTCAGATTCTCTTTCTGCGAGGGACCACAATGAAGTAGTTTAGTCTGTAGAGCTCAGACTACCTTGATCTTTTCCAGTCTTGCTTTGATCTTCCCATAGAAGTTATGGTGGCTCCTAGCTTTTACTGGTGACAGATGATGGTTGTTGAGCAGTGTGATCCAATGAAGGATGTCCTTGCCCACAGCCGTGGGTTGGACTTGATCTTTAAAGGCCCCTTGCAACCCAAACCCAAACCC
The DNA here is from genome assembly GCA_013400735.1 of Pomatostomus ruficeps. Lineage (NCBI taxonomy): Eukaryota > Metazoa > Chordata > Aves > Passeriformes > Timaliidae > Pomatostomus > Pomatostomus ruficeps. The sequence continues at coordinate 6,838 of VYZT01000799.1, read as the reverse complement.
ATGTGATTCTGTGATTGAGTGTGAGGCATTTGGAACAGTCTAAAACACTCTGCCCTTTGAGGTGCCGTTTGTTACCTTGGGAAGTTTGTGTTAATGGCCGTTATGTACAAAGTCCCATAAGATCAGCAGGCACTTGCTTAGATTCTGCCTGGCATTCAGGACTCACTGATTTGCCAAAAACTTCCAAATTTGAGCTTGGTAGAATGAGAGAGTAGGGATCCTTGTGGAAATGGTGACTGCTTTGGGTTAGCCATTGATTGCCCACTCCCACGAAGGAGTCTTTGCTGTTTAGGGTGTGTTAGCAGGTGTCCTCTTTTAATTGGGTCTGTGCTCAAGAGAGATACCAGAAGTCTTGGTTTTCATGGTTGCTGGGAAGGTTTATCAGTGATACTGATATTAAATGTATATGGAAGATGTGACAAGTACACATCTTTTCACAGACTCAAAAATTAATAATACACATACATATATTATTTCTACTGGGTTTGTGACATTTAAAAATACAGGTATAAGAAGTGCTTTATGCTATAGCCATTATTTATTAATTCTGCAAATTTAGATATAGATGCTTGCCTGCAGAGCATGAGAAGTACTGTAATTATTTTTAAAGTTTTTTGAAAACATCAATTAATCAGTGGGATGCCAAAGAATTCTTGTATAATTTACTGTACAACCCACTAATATTATTCTTGTTGCACTGTAATTTTCTTTACTATAACTGATTTCTTTTTCCTTCCTGAAATGCATTTACATTTTGTGACCGAAGTCTAGGAGAGTAAGTGTTACTATGTTTTAATGAAAATAGTGGCATGATTTTCATTCAGATTTCAAGAAACTGGATTTTTCCTCTGAGCTTTTGTCTGCTGGCATGAAAGACTGGTTCTTTCTTTCTTCTCTTTGGTGTATTTTATTGCCCCCCCCAAAAAAGGAAGAAAAATGTTATCAAAAATTTTATCAGATTTTTCTTGAGAAAGAAAATTGTTGTAAGACAAATTGGTGATTTCCTTTGTACTTTCTTTTGGAAATTAAATCCAGTTGCTTGATTTGATGTTCTTGTAAGATTTTGAAGATATATGTATTTTTAATTAAAAAGGACTTTAGGTATGAAATGACACAATGTTGACAAATATTGTTCCTGTTGTGTTTAAAAAAGTGAACACACACAAGCACTCTTAGTGAACCTTTTTTCGTTGTGCCCGTATGCATAGTTTCTTCCTGCACACAACTTCCTCAAACCTGGTTTGTATGGAAACTTCTTTTTGCAATGTCATTTTGTAAATACCTTTGTAATTTTTAATTTTTAAGCTTTTATTTTTCAAATGTAGAAGTTTTGCAAATTTCAGAGTCAACCTTAGAGTTCTATTGCCTTAACTGTTCTTGTTCCCATGCCCTTGGGTGAGGTCACCTCCTGTGACTGTAGTGTTTTGATTTGTTTCTGCTTCTTTGGTAGAGAACCTGGAACCTATTTAGGCCACTGCAAAATAGGATAAATTTTGTGTTTCTTGACAAGAATTGTGGCAGTTGTGCTATAGGAAAGGCTGCCTGCAAGGGGTTCTGATAGATATATCTTTTGGAGACTTTGTGGGGCTATAATAGATAAGGGATGGATCTCTGAAACATCCTCTTGACAATGATCCTGCCAATGTCAGAGAAGCTCAGGCTCTGGGAGAGCTATAAGAGCTTTTCTTGGCAGCTTTACATGCAGGAGTGATCCAAACAGTCTAAAAATCCTGCTCCATGGGAGCTGCAGAAGGGCTAGCCAGAATTTGTTGTGTATAGGTTGAAGCACCTTGTATGAAAAGTTCTGTTGTGTTCACATAGGGTGGCTGATAAATAGGATTTTAGAATATCTCTAATCAGTAGTTGCTGACCATCTTTGGAGAATACTGTTTTCACATTTCTTTCATTTTTAGCTCTACTGTTCAGCTTGACTTAGAAGTCAGTATATCTTTATAGACTTTGGAAGAAAGAATTTCAAACCTTTCTATGGTCAGTGAAGGGATTCACTAAAAAACATGCCACAGATTTTAAATGACTCACCTCTTTTTATATGCCTATCTGCATTTCAAAGTTGATAAAGTGGCCAAAGTTCAGTTCCTTAGGCTTGTGTACTTCAGCCTGTTCTGATCTTGTTATGTTCAAGATGTACTTAAAATGACAATACTCTGCACTAGGTGTGCGTCCTCTATCCTGCAGTGATCCATTTCCTCCCGTAGGTAATGTACATTGTTTCTGCTCCTCCAATGAGGCCGTTGGGTCTCACCCTGTTTTCTGTGATTTGTATCTCTGTTTTGTGCAGTATGCAAACCAGAAATAAGGGAAGATCCTTTGGAGAGCCTGCAGATGGAAAAGGCATGCTGAAATTGCCGGGAAGGATGTTAATTGTGGTGTGATCTGTGGGGTGGTATCCTGTCTCTTAGAAGCTGGATCAAAAGCATGCAACTCTTGTCAGACAGCTGTGGAAAATCATCATTTGGCAATCACATTGGACAATATTGATCTGGACATGGCCTGAACTGAGAATTTAAAATGGACAATATGTTTGTCCTTGAGTTCTTTTCATGAAATAGTATTAAATTTTTTAGATACCGTTCATAGTCATGAATGTGTGGAAATACACGTCATCTGCTGCAGCTTCCTCTCCTGCTGAAATAAGGCAGGAAGCTTGTATTACTGGTTTGCCAGTTTGGCCAAACACAGCAGCCGAGTGTAAACAGATGAAGGGAGGTAGCTGAAATGAGGCAGAAAATAATGCACAGAAACTAGCAGCACAGACTAAAGTAATGGGAATGGTGCTATGAGCAGGTGTTGGAGGTCATCTGTAATCTTTACATAATTGAGGATGGGGAGAACTGAAATTAATTTCCTGTAAGGCCTCTAATCTTGGGAATGGAGTTCCTTTACTAACTAATGGGAGGCAGAGATCAAGGCATTGGTAGGGCACAATAGGCAGTGTCAGATCAGATTTTCTTCAGAAGTCAGTAAATGTATGTGTGCAGCAGTTTTTAATGAGTGACAGGAGTATTTGAAAAATGTTGTTCTGGCTTTATGTTGTGCAGCAGAGTGCAAAACCAAATAATTCTATGTAAACAAACTGGAAAGGAACGATAAACAGACTGGTTTAAATCTGAAGGGATGATTTGTCAGGCACAGACAGCTGAGTGGTAGTTCTGTAGTGCCTTTAAAAGGCTCAGATGATGCAGCTACCTGGTATGGCTTTCTGGGTCACTCGCTGAGAGGCAGGGAGTGGGCACAGGTTGCTTCTCTTGAAAAGGAGCACCAAGGAATGCTGCAGCCTGTGTGGAGCTCAGCTCATGGTCCTCAGGACCACTGAGCTCCAGCCGTCTCTTCAGGATGAGCCTGAAATCCTGCAGCTTGGAGGTGTGGAGTCCTAAGTGCTCTGAACGGGGGTGTAGGTGGGAGCTCTGTCCCTACCATCATATGTAGAATAGCTCATAGTCATGTAAGTGAGCTGCTTTGTGGCTTTTTTCCTCACTATTCTTGTATTATCTGCCATATATAGCTCAAGAGTAATTATGTCCATAGAGCAATGACAGTAGAATAGAAAAAAAATGAAAATTTCAAGTAATAGTCTTTGTTACTGTATGCATTTAAAAGTCCATTCTGTAATGTTACTGCTGTTAATATAGTGTGACACACCAGATTCCTCATTTTCAGGTTCTTAAAAAGTAAGTTGGACTCTTGCAGCAGTGGGTCCTGCCTCTGGGTAGCTTTGAGAACAGTGAGAAGGGTTCAATTAATCCTTGTCTCTTCCTGTCTCAGAATTCTACTTTGTTCCGGATATTTTACTTTAAATTATTCTTTTTCGTAAGTGAATTTTCAATTTTCCTGTATGACTCCTGAACTATGTTTCCAGGAGGTCTCTTCTGCTTTTCAGACAATAACTTGACTTAGTTTCCACAAAGAAAACCACTTCTTCAAATTGATGTATGTAATTATGTTTTTCAATGGAAGAGTGCACTAGCAATTGCAGGTAATAATAATCTTTAATGTTTGTACCCTGCAGTGTTTACGTGAGTTGGAAAGCCCTCTGCTCAATTAAGTTTTGGGTTAAAACCCCTATATATTAAGGCCAAGTGTAAATCTAAATAAAAGCAAGTAAAAAGATTTTGGCAAGTGCTGATAAAGGATACTTCTCAAATGTTTTTTGTGCCCTCTGAAAAAAGAAATGGATCTAGTTCTCTCTCATTGAGGAGGAAAAGTGTGCTTCATTTGGCTTGTTGGATTAGAGCAGGAAGGGAAAGCTCTGAAACTCATTAATGGGGGGGCAGTTTGGTTGAAAGTGTGGAATGCATTACAAATTGCTGCTGATTATTGCAGGATTCTCAGATTCGTCAGAGTACAGCTTATAGTTTACATCAGCCTCAGGGAAACAAGGAACATGGCACTGAACGGAGTGGCAGTCTGTACAAGAAAAGTGATGGGTAAGTACTGCTGGAGTTTGCTGGGAAAAATATTAGGTCCTAAGAGCTCAAGCAATGTAATACAAAATATATTTAAAACTGTCACCTTTTTTTTTCCCCTTTAAACTAGAATCAGAAAAGTGTGGCAGAAAAGGAAGTGCTCAGTTAAAAATGGTTTTCTTACAATTTCCCATGGTACAGTAAGTATTTGTTTACAGTATTTTATGTACATGGTTGCTAATACAGAAAGGCAAGCTAGGCTGGTCTATATTTATAATTTGNAGGCAGCCTTTTAGAAATATATCAAGACATACACAGTATCTAAAAATACAACTGTTTTAATGCTATGACTCTTAATGGGAAAAAAAGGTTTTTTTAGTGACTTAGTTTATGTAAATGTTCATATTTTAGCAGGCTACCTAAAAACACAAATTCCAACTTCTTTTTTTTTTTTTAAGATATGGTTGGGCATTAAGCCATCTTTTAGATATGCATTAAACAACTTTTTATATTTGCAAGATAAACTGAGAGTATGTTGAATCTCTTTTCTCCCCCAGATTTGCTGCTGTATGATAGTCTGTTAACTCCTTAGGAGTAGCTGTTGGGAAAAATCAACTCTAAAAACAACTTCTACCAGAATGACAGGAAATAGACAGTTACAAATCCCTCTTTATTACTGCTACTAATATTTGAACACATTAACTATAACCATTAAACATTTGTTAAAATTTTAAAACTTTACGCTTTCATGGTTTTGACCTTTTACACTTGGCTTTCAGCTTGGTTTTGCTTTCCTGTAACATTTTTTATATTGTTTTCTTAAAACTTTTAAGAAAGTTTCTTAAGGCAAAAAAGAACTCAGTGACAGTATTTCCCATTCTCGGTCTAATAAACAGTCCTGTTTCTTGGTCCTGTTATGCACTGTTCTGTTCTTCATCCTGTTATGCCTGTTGCTATGACTACGATTTGACCCTGGCAGCGAAAATGAATCAATCTCTCATTTGTGCATCTCACCACAAGCTGCTGCCTTCAGAATTGATAATCAGGAGTTAAGGAGGAGAGTAAAGCCAGGCCTGCAAAGCAGAGCCATTACAATGGCTTTGGAATTGTCCGCATGTTTATCCCGCTTCTCATTTGGGTGTGTAGGAGTGTGTCTTTGTTGGAGAGAAGTCTGTTGGTGTATTCTGTGCTGGTGTCTCCATGTGCTGTGCTTGTGCTTGTGCTTGATGTTGTACATGCTGTACTGGTAGCAGTAGAAATGTAGTTGGGGCAGCTCAGAGCTGGCAGAGGCTGCAAAATCCACTTGTGGAGCAGAATTTGAAAACTTTCACTTGCAAGTAGTTACTGAGTCTATCAAGATACTGTTTTCTTCTCTTTTTATAAGCTGTCTACCAGATGGTCTGACATTTTTAGAAGCAGTAAGTTCCCACTGAAATCAGTGGAGCCATAGCTGGAAGTCAGTTCCTAAGGCAGGTACTCAAATGTGAATTTAGATTGGTTGGTTTCACAGGTTTGGTCTTGATGTTTTTATATTACAACATTAGAAGAGTTCCTTCCCGTTTTAAAATATACTCCTAAAAGGTATTTTCACTTATTTGCTCACTTCCCTCTTATATATTGATGGCAGCTTTATGTAAAACATTAACGAATGTTTCACAGACACTGAAACACGAAGAAGTGATTTTTGTTTGTTAAAAATGTTCTGGTCTATTCTTGATGTCTTCTGAGAATTTGGAAGGAACAACACTGATTTCCAAGCTTCTCAGGGTTGATATTTCCTGGTCTCCAAAATATGATGTGTTGTTCTCTCATTCCAGCTGTTCATCAAAATCCCAGAGATTCAGTTGTTGGTTTTGTTTTCTTTATCAAATACAAATTTGTAAATACCTTTCCTTTAAAGGCTAAGTATTCTTCATGGATTTCTCTTCTTTGGTCATGTAGCCTCTCTTTATGAGAGACTACTTCCTCAGTCTCTAGAACAGCTATCTTCAGGCAATTGCAGGTGCTTAAACCTGCCTGCCAAGTGCTCTCCTGATGGATGGGTTCTCTGTCAGTCACTCAGCTGTGACACTGTATGTGCAGAAGTTATACTTTTAGTCAACTGAAAGCTTCAAAGAAATCAGCATTCGTATATTTAATGTACATGGATGAAAAAGCAATGATAGAAGCAGATTGAAACATGTAGTTAGGAATTCCTAAGTGCTTTCTAGATCAAGAAGTCACAAGGCAAAAAGATTTCAGAAATATCAGATTCCACAAAGCCGGATTTGTTTCAAGAACGTTTACTGGGTGTCCGCAAAGAAAGGAATATAAGAGAGACTCATTATTGAATCTTTTTTTATTGTTCTTTCTTTACTGCTGAAAACTTTACCATGGTGATTAATAGAACAACCTGAAGGCAAGCAATCAGATTT
>VYZT01000795.1:0-14447 GCA_013400735.1 Pomatostomus ruficeps | reverse complement strand
CTTGAATTTAAAAAAAAAAAAATAGTATAGCAAATTGTGAGCATTCTTCTCATGTATACCATGTATTTCTCTGAGTGAAACATTACTGCTGATAATGAATAGTAATGAACTACATGTTTATGTATTTACTTAATGTGACTTCTGTTATCATCATTATTTGATAAAAAAATAGGGGTCTTCACTGTAAAAGAATTTTTCTTCCCTCTTCATGCAGAAGATCTTGAGATTTTTTAAAGAAGTTTCTTATTTCCATCTTTTCAGTTTTATGTGTCTTGTAAAATTCTGTTACCTCAGACTTTCCTGACTGTTGCTCTCAGCTTCAGTCTCAGGTACAGACACATGAAAACTGGTTTGTTCCACCTAGTTTTAGTTTGCCTATTCAGAATAAACTAAATGAAACTTCTTTATCAGGGATTAAATAGACAGAAATAAAAGCTAAATCAAGATTTTAATCTTATTATTCTTGGCATCTCTTTGGACATCTTTTATAATTTTGACTTTGCAATCAAATTACCAAGTCTCAGCTTTAGGTTCATTTTCATAGAGAAAGTCTACTAACACTCATAAGACACCAGGATGCAATATTGACACATGGGAAAGAAATTGCTAAAATTGTTAAAAAAAAAAGTATGTCAATATCTAGGTATAGCCATAGACATTTAGAACAATAGGTAGAGGTATATGTACCCAATGGTATGCAACCTATCCATTCAAAATGCTTCATGAAGTATTTTTAAATCTAATATGAGATTAAAAGTACTATAGAGAAAACTAAAATGCATTTGTGGTGTCACATCAAAACGACAAGGAAAAGCAACACCTGTGTGCCCTTGGTGGGACAGGTTCTCCCAGATTCTGTTCCTAGCGTAGTCACAAATTCAGTGGGGGATCTTAGGGTTTGTTTTCCACTGAGGAGCCCAGGACTAGTTGAAGCATGCACAAGGGTTAGGGCTGTGCTACATTCTGGCACACAGGAAGCTGCAGCAACCTTTTTTCCTTGTCATATATAGCAAATATCACTTCAATGATATCATGAACATATGCCAGAAAAATAAGAAGAGAAATAATTGGGTGCATTCTTATAATATTGTTGTTTTTATAGTCCACAATTTAAAAAAAGACAAGAAGATGAAAGCAATAAGAGTCTGCTTCTCTTTATGCACATATAAAAATGTATTCTTTCCCATAGTTTACTCAAGCAAAAAGACAAACTCTTGCTTGAATGATTTGTTGTAGTCTAGATATTAGTTACAATTTATGAGGTAACATTAACAGGACTAAAAATATTCTTACAGGTGATATTCAATCAGCCTGATAACTCATGTGTAGTTGTATCATTTGTCTTCTTATTTCTAATTTCTTTATTGGTTTAGTTGGATAATTTCCCTCTCTACTTACAGCTAAAATTCAGTATTTGGAGCAGTTATTTTTATACAGTGCAGTAAATATTTTAGTGCCCTTGCATAACATCCATCTGAATGAGTTATTTCTAATCAGGTTTAAAATGTAAAAGCATTTCAGGCTGAATTTTTTAAAAGTCTCTAGATGGTAGATGTATGTGCCATGCATAATGCTACTGAACTCCAGCCTGGAGTGAGGCTTCTTATGAGGCTGTGAAATACTAAAATTGAAGGAAAACCCACACATACAGCCACATGGATTCAGACCTTGTGTTTAGGTAGTCTAGAAGGCTCCAGAGCTGGACTGGCAAATCTCATGTCTATGACAGCAGCTACCCCAGCAGATGTCTAAGGAGAATGGATGGGGTCTTGAGCACTTGAGTGTTTTTCTGTGCTGCTCTGGTTTGTGCTGGTGGTGCCTTAGAGTCTGTTTGTCTGCTGAAGCATAACATGTCTGTCTGCTTCATGGCTTTTCTTTTCTAGACCTGGTTTCAGAACTCTTTGGGAGGTAGACAGAGTATCAGTCTTAATACTGAATCCATCTTGTCACTCACCATGAAAATCTCTAAAAGATTATATTCCTCAGTATTTGCTTCTCTTGCCCTGCTAGGAAGGAGAGCCAAGGAACATGATTCTGTGTGTATCTTCCCATGGGTTCAGTGGAAATTGAAAAACAGTTTTTACAAATTTCCCATTTTGCATAATCAGAACACTTTTTGAAAACAATGGATAGTGAATTTTTTTGAATTAATTTATATGTTTGTATTGTTTGAACATTGTACTCAACTTGGACCAAGGTTTATCAATTTTTTGAAGTATGGGTGGTGGTACCCACATATAGATTCAGAACCATCTGAGCAAAATACTAGCAAGATTGCTAAACTCAAATAAGAGTTAGATTTTATTAATATTCAAAGTATTTTTTTTTAAGGATTTAACATTCAGTAAACCCCACCAAAAAATTATTGTGTAGCATTGCACTCAAAACTGTTATGAATATCAGGTCATCTGTTAGAAAATCAATTCAAATTTTTGAAATCTTCACTTACAATGCAGGAAATACAAACTAAGTTTGCTTACTCAGGACTAAAGACTGCTCCAGTCTTTTATTTTTAGACTAAAAACTTCTATGGACTATAAATGTCCCTTTCCTGTTGCAACAAAACAAGTTACAGTACTTGAGGAATGGTTGTGGACAATTCACTTATGCTAAAACTTACTCTTGAGAAAGGACTTCCAGACTTGGATATGTATATTCCCGACTGGTATCTCTAGCAAAATTTGTGGGGTTTAATCTATTGTCATCCTATGCAGAGGTTTATTGCCTTTCCTGTTAAAAGTAGAGTTATATTAAAAGTTAAAAGCTATATTAATTCTTTTTTCTTTTTTTTCAATGTCACTGCAGCACCTCTGTGACGGTGCATTTCTTGAAGTACTGCCTGTTCAGTGTCAGCCATACCATTCCCTTCTCAGGCAGGGAGAGGCAGACAGAGCTGGCAGGAGGGACAGGGGATGCTTCTTTTTCCTCTGTCTTCCTCCAGTGCCATGTGCAATCAGATTTGTGGCATGTCACTTCAATCTGTCAGCATCCCCTTAGTGCTACTCAGTCACCCGCAAGGAAGTACCTTGTGTGTTGGCAGAGGATGATCTTTAACAACACCCAGTCTCTCAGCCAAGCAGGCTAAAAGGGGCAGCAGACAGCACCTTCACACCAGTGTATGCTAACTGAGCTTTCTGTCGATGTGTCTTGACCTCGTGAGAAGACAGCAAAAAGGCCTGGGTGAAGAGCAGAGAAAGGCTACCCTTGCCTTGTCTGCTAAAAATGGCAGCTTCCTTTACTCCGTTCAGTCAGAAACAAACATATTTTATACATGTGTGGGTGTTCACGTGGGGTTTTTTATATATAGATATATAGATGTATATAGACAAAACTGCACACATAATTTCCTTTTTGCAGTATGGGAATGTAACCACTAGATGACACCAAGAGATAGTTCCTCTAGACCTGACTTTTCATTCTTTATTCATTCGTCTGTTCAAAAGGTATCATTCTTGCTGAGATTGTAATTAAGATTACAGAGGTACGCAAATTAAGTGATCTGGCAATTATTAATAGTTACCTTACTTTAACATTATCAATTACTGTCCTAGAGTGCAAAGAGTGTAGAATTTATGACCATTTGGACAGTGGATCTCAAACATTACCTCTTCTTCCCTGCTGTGCATATTTTTAATTTTCTACTACAGAAGCATAATTTGTGTTTCCCAGCCAAGAGTCTGCTGGTGCTCCTGTAGCAAACTTTCCTGTTGCAGTGGCTTACAACACATGTCTGAGAATCTACAGAAGGTGAAAACTCATCAAGTCTTGCTGCAAGATTATGTATTTATGCCAGGTCAGAATTAACTCTTTTGCCCTACTCTGCTACTTTTATTATTCTCTTGAAATAAGCTAAAACCAAGGAGTTTGATAACAAGAACTAAGAAATGTTTTCCCTTTCTCAAAAGGATGTAAAAATTTATAATATGATATGAATTTTTGAGATTTAGGTTTTAGTTATGGAAAAGAAGAAGCAGGTTAAAACTGTCCTTTTAGGTTTTCTTATTAATTAAGAATTACACTACCAGAGAAACAACAACAACAAAAATACATAAATATCCAAGGCCAACAATTCTGCATGGATATTACATTACACAAAATGGCTGAAAGTTCTAAGTGGTGGACAGAAATTTATTCCCATGTGTCTAAGTTCATAAAAGCAACATAGTATGTCACCTACAAACATCAATTAGACATAGACCCTGCTTGATAATACAGAGAATTAGTTTGGCCATAAAAAATATGCAAGTCTTAAGGAAACAATGCTCTTCAAAGATTTTTAGCCACTCCTACCTCCCATCTCCCAGTACTACTATAACTAAGCGATAACTTTTTTACTGAAAGAATTCATATTCACTGGCTTTCAACAAGAACAACAAAAATATGGAGGACTGGAATAGAATAGTTTTACTTGTATGGGTGTGTTACAAACATGTGCATGTGTTTCATACACTTTAATATTACTGTTTAGAAAAATTTCAGCAATTCCCCACTGTGTCTGTTGTGGCCATCATTACAGTGATAGTAAAGGGAAGTACTTATAAAGAACTCACTGGTGAACTCTACATAAATAAGCAAAAACAGGGAATACAACACCAAACTTCTGTTGAACCCCATCCCCAGTGATTGGGTTTTCTAACAGTAATTAGTATTTTTAAGCATTTTCCTGATGAGGCAATAAATTTAAATGTCATGGATGAAACCTCTCATTCACAGCTCACCTGGGTGGTTCAAAGTTATTGCTGTCATCCCTGCTCTGTGACACAGCGTGAGCTGGGAGGTGCATGAGCATCCACCCTGTGCTTTGCCCCTGATCCAGAGACAACTGCTCAGGCTTCTCAGTGCTGCAGAGGAACCCACCACCTGATACCACAGATCAGGAGGTACTGGGAGGCACCCCTCTGGGTTCATGGCCCTACAGAAATCACAATGCCAACCACACCATGAATGTAAGTCTGGTGTGAGGTGAGAAGCCTGCCAAGGCTGACTCCTGGCAAAGTGGAAATAGTAAATCAGTGAGTGTATGAAAAGGAGTCGCTGTGTAAAGAAATTATAAAGGTTATAAGGAGGGATCACATGAAGAAATGAAGTCTTATTGTAACCCAAGGAACCTGGGGATGTGATTTCTGAGAATGCACAAAACTCACCACTAGCTTTGGTAATACAATTAAGAAAGACTCTCTTGTCCAATGACTTTATGAAAGTGTGGCTTACACAGTGTCTTAAGAATAAAGTGACATATGCCTGTGAAATATCATTTCTATGCAATTGCTCTGGTCATTAGTACAGGGGCTCTGCAACTATTAGTTTGCAAGTACTTGAATAGAAAAAATTGATATTTTCATTCCCTTTTTATAGATAAGACAGACTTTACCCGAACTTTGGTTTTTTGAGGGGTTTGGTTTGGGGTTTTTTTCAGACACCACATGGAAATACTTCCTGTAAAAGACTCTTGATGATCATGCTTTTCAAACAATTAGAATACATATCATAATTGTTTGATGTTTGATTTTTATTTCACATCTGAAAAACAGATCCCATTTTTATGTGGAACAATGACAATTGTCAGTGAAAGCACCACATACTCTGTTTCACTCTCTGTTGTTAAAAATCCAACTTGTTTTGCCCCCAACAGTTTTACAGGCAGTTCAAATTGCCTCATAAAACTCTAATGGTTTTCCTCATACTCAATATATATTGTGCGACAGGAACAGAAACACATCTTATCACAGTTTATGCTAGGTAAAATATGCATTTAACTGGATCACTGCTCCACCTTCAAAAATTTTTAATTGAAAAATAGCTCTGAAGAATATACTATCAAGTAATACACTTTTTTTAATTTTAGCCTTTTAGAAGTAAAACAATGGTATATTACTGCGTGTTAAAACTTCTATATCTTCTGTTATATCATAGATGGGAAAATTTTTACAACCTAAGGAAATATTCACAAAATATTAACAGCATATAAATGACAAAATACTTTTGGCAGAGGTCTTATTTTGGTAGAGAAATACAGGTCTTTATTTTGGGGAACTTTATACATAAGGACCAGATTAACAGATTTATTTATTGTGTTCAGGAGGAATGCATGGGCTGTGACATTTTCTAACACCTTACAATTGACGTAGAAGAGATGCGCAGCCAAGAATTTTCCCAGACTATCTCATTATTTTAATTTCTAAATATGATAAATAAATACTGCTGTCAATAATTTAACGTGTGCAAAATCTGAAAGTTATTTCTCAGAAATCAAGATATCTGCTTTAAATCATCTAAATGTTTTTAAATCTTGAGTCTTTATTAAATCTTATCAATTCAGTAGTTGGGACTATTAAATATATAATTTACAGTACAAAATCCTGACACGAGACTGGGCTCACTGGAGTGAAAAACAATTTTAGAAGTTTGAGTGGGATCTGAAACATCTAGGGTATGAGTAACAAGTCTTAGAAGTGGATTTTAGTTTCGTTTTGTCTTTTAATTCTGTTAAATTGCCTTGATGTCCTGCAGAATTATTCAGCCACATCAGTTCCACCCTGCCTGGGGTTGGCTGCGCCCTTTTACTGTCTAAGAAAGAAGCTGCAAATGGTTCCTCATACAAGAGATGTAGCTCCAAAATGGACACATTGTGCTCACCCTTAGACTCAAATGTTTAACCAGAATTGACTTCCAAAAACCATGTAGCATATACTTGGCAAAATTTTATTAGATGTAGTTGTAGTATTAATGATGTTAGACACTATTATTAATAATTATTATCATCATTATAGCTGTTGATAAACAGAGAATACAAGCAATACAAGATTCATGGGGACAAATAATATATTTTTTATGAGATAGATAATACAGTTGGAAAAAATAAACCAGGACACACAAGCCTTTGACAGACCTGAAACAGAAGCAACAAACTTCAAAGGTGACCTGAGTTTATCTCGACCATATTTTGTATTAGCATCTACAGACAGGCATAGTGGAGATCCATTGTTTAAAGCACTGTACAAATAGAAAATAAGAGACAGTTCCTGGTCCACTGAGTTCACAAGCCAAACACTGAGCTGGGGAAAAGAAGGAGGGCAAACAGGCACACAAAGGTTAAGCTTTAGCAGCTCAGTAACAGAATCAGAAAGGAACTTGCCTCTCCTGGTCTGCAATCTAGGCCCAAATTGCCCAGAACAGATTTGAATAGCAAATGGCAATTTGTATTTTCTCTCTCATAATCCTTAACAGTGGAAACTTACATGTTAGAAGGTCAAGATGGATCCTATGCTTGTCAGTGCCTGGGGCCTGGCTCTGCAAACCTCTACTCTGAGCTGCCAAATTACTACCCTGCAAACTCATGGAAATTCAGTAGTGGAGATCTACTGGTAGAAACACAGTGAACCCCATGGCAAAGAAACAATTGATGGGATGAAGCCCTTTATCTGGAGCGTCTTACTTTTACTTGTTTTATAAACACATATCATAGTTCTGAAAGAGACAGTTGGCCAGCATTTTTACTTGTTGATTATTAATAGGTAATTTAAGATTAGCAATTTGTGGGGACTTGATATACCAGAAAGTAGGTTAAAAATGATGTAATGATCTAATTTCCTTCCCCCCCACACACACCTTTTTCTGATAGAAATATTTCTTTATTTTTTTCCCCCATTTACAGGTGCAGAATTAAAGAACATGTTCACTCACTATATTATTGATGCACTTAACTGAAGTGTTCCAAAGCATATAATTACCGTGTAGGTTTATGGCCCTGAAGTAGATTGGGATAGTGGTGCTGCATATCCATGATTTGAAGGACATACAGTGATGATTATAGAGGCAGTACTCTACATCTATTCCAGCCCTTTTGTGTTTAGCTGGTTGCCATGGCAAATAATTGGATAGAATTTAAGCCACTTTCTTCCAAGTGGGAAATTCATAATTTTACCCTTCACATAATTTTGAACATACTTTTAAAGAATCTTAAAGTTTATGCAGGAATAGAATACAGAGTTGGAAGAAGAAATGATAGATTTCTGTACATGGAACGACAGTTCATTTAGAGGTTTCTTTCTTTTTTCTTTTTCTTTTTAAATCCTGAAGATTCAGTTTTCCTAGCAAGATGATATTACAAAATTTGAGCCTAGTGAAAATACAAAAAGATTTGAACCCAGACGGATAGGAAATATGAAAGTGAATGATTAAATACATCTTGCTTTAGCAATTGGTATCAAATGGAAAGAGATGGATAATTTTACGCACCCAAATATCCAAATACATTTAGCCCAAACCTTTTTTGAAAATGTTGTTCAAGTTGTGTTTATGGTTCATGGTAAGCATCTTTCATAACCGTTTTTTTCAATTTGTTTCTTTTTCTGAAGACACAGATAAACTTTACAAAAGATCTTCTGTGATTTCATATCAGTGCCCAATATATGCCACCCTGACTCAGACTGGGGTTTGTTATCTTATAGACTGCACTATCAACTGTAAAACCTCAGCAAGCATTGCACAACCATGGCAGTCATGGAAAAGACAGAGTTTCTCTGCTCACGGTAATGTTTTACAATGGAGTTTTCTGGAGATACAGAGAAAACAAGCGTGTCTTGTCCCATTACATTAGTCCTGAGCCTGGCAGGACCATTGCTATCTTCTTGCCTTTAAAGCATGCAGTATTCTGAGGGAGCAAGAAAGCACAACTGTTGCTATAACACAGGCATGTGGGGAAGGCCATGGCTGCATTCACCCATTTCTCTTAGAAAGATAATTTGTACCTACTGTTTCAGGGAAACATCACTACTAAAATAAGCAACTTGGACATTAAAGAAGTAGGTGACTTTGATCCCTGTGGAGAGGGTCATATCTGCCTACATTTTCTGTGACTAAAATAGGTGGAAAGAATAACTCCAAAACCTTCAGAACAGCACCTACATTTTCATTTTTTATACAGGAAACCTAAGCCCTTCTTTACTTGTTAATATGTTTAAACATTAAACATAACCATTTTCCTTAGAGATACTGGGTGACCTGGACTGTGACTATGCTTGTGATGAAGGGACCAGATCAGTATGCCTGATCTTTCTAATTTTTATCACCTTTCATAATAATAATTCTATGCCTTGTGATCACACAAAATTAAAACATTACTTTCAGGATTTAATTTGGACTCCTACATTCCAAACTTCCTAACAAACTAGATTTTGGTTTTGCTGCTCCTTTTTCAGAAGTATCCAATCCAAGATTCAAAAATTAAATACTGACACTGAGTAAACCTGGTTAATTTAGGAAGTACATTAATAGAAAGATTGGGGATTTAAACCTAGTTCTGATCAACAGGGTTATTTCTCTAATTTACCTTTTTACAATCTTGATTCAATGTTGACACTGAGTAGCAGGGTTTAATTTTAGATTTGCCTATACTGAACACATACAACAGGATACGGAAAGAGGAGATCTATTTTCCAAATGCAATCACCATTACTTTTGAGGGGGGTTTTTTTGTTTGTTTGGTTTTTGTTGGTTTTTTTGTTTAGTTTGTTTTTTGGTATTTTTTTTCTTTGTTGTTTTTTTGTTTGTTTTTTGGTTTTGGGGTTTTTTTAAATTTATTTCTGCAAATATTTTTCTGAAAATTTTATCCTTTAATGAAATATTCAGCATACAATCACTGATTACTTCTAGTAATGTTTTACTATTTACAAGCTGGAATATTTTTTCCGAGTGGAACTTAGTATTAATTTAATTTTTAAATTATGACCTTTCTAGCTGACTTGTGAACTAATCAGCTGTGGGGATTTTGTTTGAGTCTTTTTTGTGTGGTGATGACAATCCACATTTTCTTTTCTTCTACCTAGCTCCAAGTACCTGGCAACAAATTTGCTGTACGTGCATGTCTTTGATAAGGACCCTTGACTGCTTTTAAATTTATTATATGGAGAAATCCAAAGAGAAAATCTGGATTATCCTTTGGTCTTTCAGTATTTTTTTTTCCAATGAGTTTTGAATTTGTGCATTCCTGCCTTTCTGAAGATGTGCTGCAGTTTACTGCAGCATAAGCCATTGTAGCCTCTTTTTGTTGAGCAGGACAACTATGGCTATTTCCTTTAAAGAGATGTTGTGGCATCTCTAAACACTAATTGAGATAACTTAAAATTCAATTTGTTTGCAGCATTTTTATTTCTCAGAGACAGTGATGACTAAAAGATATTACCTTAGATGAACAAGATCACTGATATTCTTCCTAAAAAAATGTGGATGTGTCAAAAAATGCATTATCCTAATGAAAAAAAATCCATAAGCAGTAAAACTCTAGAAGGAAAGGCATCCTTAAAATTTTTGGGAGAGATTGAAGAATAACTTACTGAAAAGGGAAAACATGTTCAGGATGAGAGCCAAGAAAGAAAATATAAATACTACTACTAGTAATATATGAGTGTGAATGATAAAACAGAAGACCTGGGATGGATAAGGCAGCTGACTAGGAGTGCTTTGTCATATTATGGATCTTTTTCTTCTGTGCAGGTTAGGAAAGGTCATTTCATTTCTTACCTCTTGCATTAAGTGCTGCCACGGATTATGAGTGGATGCCAAGGGAGGTCAATGGTGTCCATGCCACAAAAAACTAATCTAAGTGTTCCCAGTATTTTCAGTACCATCACAACAAGCAAATAATTGCTTTTAGAGTTCATACCAAGGGGAAAACCTGGGAGTCAGCTGTGGAAGGCTCACCTGGGCAAATACCTGAAAGTACATGAAAGAGAAACAGAAAAAAAAAGAGAAAGTTACTGATAAGTGGTACCTCAACTCTACATAGCAGACAGCTTCTAGATTGAACTAGAAGCTGGATGTACACTTCAAAAGGAATTGACTAGAGAAGTCATTGAATTTCCTAGCAGCATAAAGCTGTAAGTGCAAAACATGCTGGTGAGTCTCCTCTGTCAAAGTTTAGGAAAAATGAGAACACTTGGTCATAGTGACATCCTAGGTCACTGAAATGTTTTATTCCACAGGCCCAAGCAAACAATAGCTGCATTGATTGAAAAGAACTCTCTTTTCCCCAACCACTCCAACAACAGCCAAATGACATCTCTTGCTCTGTATCTCTCTGTCTTCCTGTTTTAAGCCTAGACAATCCTCACCTACATCTTGTACTTTTCTTTTTTTGGTGGTTTCTCCTTTTTTTTGTGTGTGTGTGTATGGGTTTTTTTGTTTTGTTTTGTTTTGTTTTGTTTTGTTTTGTTTTGTTTTTTTTTGTTTGGTTTGGTTTTGGTTTTTGTTGAGGAATTGAAGAATCAGTGTGATATTCCAGCCCCTTTTTGCCCACAAGTGACCTCAATTTCCTCTCAGACACCTCTTGTTTAGGTTCTGTTTCGTGGGGCTGCTGCAATACGGATTGTGAGTCCCAGAAATGCTGACCCCTGTATCTATTTTGCAAGGATTACAAAGGATACCTAGGTATATTTGGGTTTAAATTATGAACAACTTATGAAAGTCCAGTATGAAAGCCATTTACGGTCTCTCTTTCTGTTAGAATTTCTTTAAATTGGAGGGTTTATCTAATTGTTGCAGAGTAAGTTAGTCCCCAAAAATCACAGGGAACTCTTAAAAACCCTTTGTTTCTTTCATAGTAGATTATGTTTGTGATATGATCTGGGAGTACTTAGTAGGATCATTGTTCTCTAAATACAGTTTTTTCAGGGTAATAGTTTTTAGAAAAGAGATTTCATAATTTTTTTTAAATAAAAACTTGGTTTACAGTTAAAAGATGCTTTATTCTTCTTTATGCTGAAAAATTATATTTATCATATTTACTTGACCAATAAATCCTGTTGTTTAATTGATCCATAATTTTATATGTAATTTCTTTTATATATAATAATTTATGATTTTATAATAATTTATTTTGTTTGGAATTACATTGAGTTTTCTTATGACAGTCAAAATATCTGCAGGCTTCAACATGTGGTTCAAAACGTCTGAGTTACCTGTTAGAGCAAGCCTGCAAATGAATGAATTCTCAGCATTGTCTTAAAGCACTGAAAAAAAACCCCTTTTCATCTCATGCAATATTTACAGCTTGCAGCAATACATCTCTAATTCTGTTGTCATCCTCAATACAAGCAAAACAGAATACAAAGCAAAACCAACTCAGTCCATGGTGGAAGTAGTTCTTAAACAATATATGAGTCCCACTGTACAGCAGCAAAGTTGCATCTACTTGGTTGCTAAATGCACCACAGAACAAAGAAGTGGATCACACCTACATGTATTGCATATTTTTGCTCACCTATGTTAGATGGAGTCTGAGACATGGTGTAAAGACAGAAGGTGATGGCCTCTCAGCCTGGAGATTTCATCCAAGTTTTATAGTCACAAAATTACTGATTTGAAACTTTCTTTGGATAAAAATAATGCATATGCTCAGAGTCAGTAATTTTCTCTGAGTATAATTCAGACTTCTGAAAGAGCCCTGTCCTACTACTGGACAGTGTGTCATATTCAGGCCAGACAACCTGTGGTCTGGGGTGACTAATCCCCAGATTGTCACCTCATATATCAAGGTTCAGTGTGGACAAGTGGGGAAATTGCTGGATTGATGGGTCAAGGCCAATGAAGTAAGGTTCAACAAGGACAAGAGCCAGAGCCTACACTTCAGTCACAACAACCCCAACCAAAGACTTGGGGCTGGAAAGCTGCTCAGCAGAAAACACCTGGAGGTGCTGGTCAACAGCAGCTGAACATGAGCCAGGGTGTGCCCAGGGGGCCCAAGAAGGCCAATGGCATCCTGGCCTGGATCAGCAATGGTGTGACCAGCAGGACCAGGGCAGGGATTGTCACTCTGTACTGGGCACTGGTGATGCCACACCTCGAGTGCTGTGTCCAGTTCTGGGCCCTTCAGCTTAGGAAGGACATTGAGGGGCTGGAGCAAGTGTAGAGAAGGGAACGGAGCTGGGGAAGGGTCTGGAGCACAAGTCCTGTGAGGAGCAGCTCAGAGTCCTGCTCCTCACAGGACTTGTGAGNGAGTGCTGTGTCCAGTTCTGGGCCCTTCAGCTTAGGAAGGACATTGAGGGGCTGGAGCAAGTGTAGAGAAGGGAACGGAGCTGGGGAAGGGTCTGGAGCACAAGTCCTGTGAGGAGCAGCTCAGAGTCCTGCTCCTCACAGGACTTGTGAGTGGGGGTGTTTAGCCTGGAGAAAAGGAGGCTCAGGGGTGACCTTATCACTCTCTACAAGTGCCTGAAAGGAGGCTCTAGCCAGGTGGGGGTCGGTCTCTTCTCCCAGGCAACCAGCGACAGAATTAGAGGACAAGGCCTCAAGCTGCACCAGGAGAGGATGAGGTTGGACATAAGGAGAAGTTCCATTATGGGAATGGGTGTTAAACCTTGGAATGGGCTGCCCAGGAAGGTGGTGGAGTCACCATCCCTGGAGGTGTCCAACAAATGACCAGCACATAGTGCTAGGGCTTAGTTGACAAGGTGGTGATCAGTCAAATGTTGGACTGGATTATCTCAAGGGTCTTTTCCAGCCTAAATGATTCTGTTATTCTGTGAATCTATGTGTGTGGCTTGGGCTCCATAGACAAAACCTGAGCACCCTAACTGAAGCTACTAGCTTTGTTGAAACACAGAGTGAAAATGTTTGTGCAGCCTGTAAATGTAAATTAAACTGTATGTTGATCCAAGGACTATGTTTTGCTTCAGAAATGCTATGTTTCTCTGTCTTCAGTTATCTTTTTCCACAATATTGTGTAGGTTGGAGACTCTACTATTTAAGGCAGACATTTTCCTTAGTTTCCAAGAGATGATCACAGAGTGAATATCAGGAAAATTATCTCCTAAGCCTCCTCCTGGGGTAGTGTAACTTGTCCATCATTCCTTATTTCAGACTCTGGTCACAAACAAAATATTTATAGCAGATTTGTGATCTGCTGCCTGCGAGTGAAAGCTAGACAAAGGGTCACTTCAAGGCATTGCATAGGTGTTGAGATAGTTGTTTATGTTTTTTTCCTAGCATGAAATAGCCAGAAAGAATTTATTTTAATTACAAATTCATATTTTGGACGTACTTAAGTATTCTTTAAGTTATTCTGCAACATTCTAGAAGACAGGCACATAAAAAACAAAACTGATGAAATAGGTGTGTATTAAATAACATTATCCTGGCAAGTGTAACATATTTGTAGTCCTCAAGGTGCATGAAGAAGGTTTCTTGGCCATGCCTCTTTTCTTATACAAAGACTGTAAATGGAGTGGAAAGCACTTGCCATGCATTTCCTCTGTCATGAGGAAAATACCACAAGTCCATAGGAACAGTGGACATGTCTTTACTGTTCCAGAAGAGAGCAACATGCCATCTACCTGTACCCATCACTGCACTAGAGGGGGCCATGAGGGGCAATACAGAACAAAGCCATGCTTTATTTCATTATTGTCATCTTAGTGGAAATTCAGTCTGCAGGCTATGGCACTCCCCAGGCA
>VYZT01000789.1:0-11978 GCA_013400735.1 Pomatostomus ruficeps | reverse complement strand
AACCATCAGGCATCAGCAGCAGGAGCCTGATGCTGCTGCTCTGAGTGCTGGTGCCAGCCAGCGCCTGGGGAAAACGCAGCAATTCCCTCAAAATCCCTCAGCCAGGCAGGAAGGATCCTCAGGAAGATTCCCAGCACCCCGCCAGACACCGGCGCCGAGTCCCACTCCAGCAGCTTCACTCTGGAATTACCCGGCCCCAGCAGAGCGCCAAACGTGGCTCTGCTCCTCTCCCTGCAGAGGTCTCAGGAATGGGGCTTTGTTCAGGAAAAGGGGAAAAAAAAAAACAAAAACCCCCCCCCCGATGTTGGAGAACGTGGCTCCTTTTTTCCTCTTGTCCCTGGAATTGTGATTGGAAATAATTGGAAGTGTCACTGGAAGTAATCAGAAGTGACAGTCCCTGGGCTACAAGGCTTTTGCTTCGAGTCTAACGATCCCCCCGCAAAACAAAACCTAAATTTAAACAATGAAGTCATAAAGTGATTTGCCTTCAAGGTTGAAAACCCTGCAATATTTTTTTTTTTAATAATAAAAAGAAAGGAGTGTCTGACTCTGGCTCGGTTCAATATTCCAGGCTTGTCTGAAAGCACAGCGCGCACACAAAGACACCCCGTGGTTCCTGGCCCTACCTGGCCAATAAATGTCCATATTTTATATTAAACATTCCTGTGACCTCTCAAATTCTATCAAACCTTCAAGGAAAAACTGAGCAATCTGAGCTGTGGGACTTATCCAGCCCACATCTCAAATATTCCCAGTACTGGAAAACCACCGAAATCCAATATTCTGCTGAGGCACAAAGGGAACGGAGAAATTCTATTTTTGCAGTTCTGAAAAGGCCTCTCAACAGCCCATCCAGGCACTGAGGGGAAGAATCAAAAGAATTCGCAGCCACAATGAACCCCAGGAATTTGCTAGATGGAAAAACTCATTTTTCTTTTTTCACAATGCAGCAAAAAGTAATTCAGAGACCCAGCCCAGGGAGCCCAGGATTTCCCTTCTGTGAGGTTTCTGTGATAGCACAACAGTGATTCACACCATGAGTAGAGTTCCTCAACACATTGCTACCAAAAATCCATTATTTTGTGATAAATATCTGACTAGAAAATAAAGACAAATCCCTCCGGGTGGCAGGTGAAGGGTCTCAGCTTGGATCCAGCTGTTTGTTGATGGTTTGTATATCACTGCTACCCACATTTGGGGAATAACAGGAGGAAAATGGTTTTAATTCAGAGCTGCAGAGGTTTTAGAGGTGCTCCAAGTGCTCCATCACCCTCAGCAGTGTGCACCCAGAGGGGCTTTCAGTGCTCTCTGGGCAACATGGCCCTGCAGGCCAATAAATAAATAAAATAAATAAAAATAATAAAATCCAGGTGGGACCCTCCCTACTAAACTCAGCAGAGCTGGGACAGCCCAAACCCAACCCTGGGCACCCCTCACCCCTGCCCGTGCCAGAGCAGCTGCCAGGGGAGCAGCTCCTGCCAGCAACACCCCGGAATCCTCGCTGACCTCTCCCTTCCAGAGGCAATGAAACTCCAGGCACTGAGCTTGATGTCTCAAGGTTCAGCTTTGATATTTTTCAAATCCTGCGCTGCTTTAGTGTGGAACTCTCACACTCCCCACGGGCTGGGAGCTCCTGTTCTCCCATCCTGCTCAGACACAACAAATCCTCTCCAGGCTGCACTCAAGGACACCTCGTTGGCCCAGGCCCCCAAAGATGGAAACGGAGCCTCTAAAAGGGGGGACAGACTTGGGCTCAATTCCATCATCCCCTGCAATTGTCACTGGAGAATGAACCCTGATCTGGGAATGGATCCAAACTGATCCAAGTGGAGCAAACTGGTGCCCCGGGGTCCATCTTGGGTGTGGCCTCTCCCGGAGAGGCTCTGAGTGCCCGAGGTGTCCCTGTTGAAGGCCCTGCAATAAATCCCCATTTTATTCTCTGAATCTTGTCAATAAATCCCCATTTTATTCTCTGAATCCTGTCTGGCCTCTGCTCTAAGTAACCTCCCTCTCTCAGACATCAAGCTCAACTCCAACCTTAAGCCTAACGAGGCTCAGCCTGGTTTTCCTGCCATGAAAAATTCCAGGAGGAGGGAGAGGGATGGCTGTGGATCCTTGTGGGACAGCCAGGCTGACCCCCGGCTCTGGGGTTGGCCCAGCAAGGGAAATTCTGCATTAAACATTTTCCTTTTCCAGCTGCCAAATGATTTCCCGGAGGAAGGGATGGAGCAGACGAGGACAGGACGGATTTGTGGCCTCCTGGCACACTCAGCACCTCGGAGCTGCTCAGTCCTCGCTACAACTTGTTGCAAACAAAGAGACAGAGCTCCTGAAAGGGCCAGGGGAATGAGCTGAGGTGCCAGGCTGAGGAGAGCCCTCCTGGCACCCTCCCTGGTGCTTTTCCAGCTCTGGGATGGCTCTGGAAGGAGGAGCAGCTTTGTTCTGCGCTGATAACCCAGCACGGAGCTCCAGGTTCCTGCTGCTCTCACCTTCCCGGCGCTCTGCCCAGGAATTGCATTTTATCCCTGGCTGGCAGAGGTGCTGCCACGGCCCCGGCAGCGCTGAGGGAGGAGAGGGCCCGGGAGAGGAAGGACCTGGAATTCAGCCTCGTGCCTGCTGCCTTTTCACACATTTTCCATTGTTGTGCTCCCTGCACCCTCCCCTGTCCTGTCGTCTCAGGCTCTATTCTCGGACTGCCCTGACCTGACTTCACCCTTGGGTTTGTGCTGAGCTCCTGCTCTAAACCAACCATTTCTAAAAACAGATGGAGAGACGGCTTTGGGGAAGAAAAAATACCCAAAAAACCCCAAAAACCCAACCCAACCAGATCCATTCATCTTTCCAACGAGGCACCAGCGAGCTCCCTCTGCACCCAGAGCCTCTTTTGGAGCACACAGGATGTGCACAACAAAGCCCATTTCAGAGGCACAAACACTGGGCGTCATTTAATTAGAAATTTAAGGTGTATTTGGATTAAAACAGAGGGGGAAAGGCACAAAAATCAGTTTGCAGCGCCCCATTTTATTGGTAATACACACGATTTTTAGTCCAGTGTAACAAAGACATTAAAGATTTTCTAAATGCACTCCAGCCTGGCAGAGTGGCTGTTTGCATCTCTTTCCAGCTCTGAAAATGAACAAATCCCAGCCCTCAAACCTGCTGCATCCCCCACCAAAGGCAGTGTTTGCCTGAAGGAGAACAGGGCCGCTCGCTGTGATCCCGGGGATAAACACCGGGATATCTCCGGCTTGTACAACGGCATTGCTGGGAAGAAGTTTGTGCTGCTCCTACTCAAAAATCTCTCTCTGGAGTGGGCCAGGCCCCCACAAACACCAGTCACTGATTCTGCGTGCAGGAGACCAGGCCAGGGTGGGTACAAAGGCAGAACCCCGCTTGTTTTCCATGGGAAATTCAGAAAAATTCCCTTCCCTCTGGCTCTATTCCCCATAAAAACGAATTTTCCCCCACAGTTTTGGCACACTGCTTTTCCTCACACTGGCAGGTTCCTCTTTTCTCCCTTTCCTTCCTCATGGTAAAATGGAAAAAGCAGAAAGAATAAAACAAAACCTCCAAAATAAACTCTTTTTTAAAAGATGCTAAAAATCCCAACCACAAAACCTCCAAAATAATTTTTTTTTTAGACACTAAAAATCCCAACTATTTCATACAAAACAAAGCAGCACTAGAGGAAAAACAGGCAGTTTTTCATTGAGTGTCCTCTCAGCAAATATTTGCTACAAACCCTGCTGGCTTTGGGAGGTTTGGGGTTTCTCACAAGGAGGGTTAACGCTGATTTTCTGCCAGATAACAACTCTGACTCCTTTGAATTCCCCTGGAATTCCTCCCTGGGCCGCCTTTGTTCAGGTCCTGATAAAGAGATCTTCACCTGGAATTAACCCCTCACTCCTCCCCCAGGCCGGATAGCTCACACTGCTGATGTTTTCTTTTCTGCTCTTGGAACTGGGGAGAAATTCTCATCAATCACAGGGAGCTGGCCCAGGCAGATCAGCCCTTTTTTAAGCTGAATACACAACCCAGGCCCCTGCGTTCCTGCAGGAGGTGAAATCAAGACCCAGAAGTCACCACAAAACCCCTTTTACATCACCCCTGAGCCAAGGTTTTCCCCAAATGCTGTAAAAATGTAAAAAGCCCTTGTGCCACCAACCTTCAACACCATCAAACAAAGGCAAGAGAAGGAGCCAGAGAAAACTGGAAAATAGCAAATGTAGTATATATTTTAGTTAGCACTGAGAGAGTTTGGAAATATCTGGAAAATCAGCAGGAATAAAGGTCCATAAGCTTTGTTTTGAGCCACCTGAAAACTGTTTCTTTTGGTTTTTATTCCTGGAAACCCAGCAGGAATTGAGGTTTACAAGCTTTGTTTTGAGCACCCTGGAATCTGTCTCCTTTGGTTTCGACTATTTCTGGAAAATCAGGAGCAATAAAGGTCCGTAAGATTTGTTTTAAGCAACCTAAAAACTGTCTCCTTTGGTTTTTACTCCTGGAAAACCAGCAGGAATTGAGGTCCACAAGCTTTGTTTTGAGCAATCTAAAAACTGCCTCCCTTGGTTTTTATTCCTGAAAAATCAGCAGGAATTGAGGTCTACAAGCTTTGTTTTAAGCAACCTGGAATGTGTCTCCTTTGGTTTTTGCTTCTTCTGGAAAATCAACAGGAAACAAGGTCCTCGAGCTTTATTTTGAGTAACCTGAAAACTGTCTCCTTTGGTTTCTACTCCTGGAAAATCAGCAGGAAACAAGGTCCATAAGCAACCTGGAAACTGTCTCCTTTGGATTTTGCTTCTAGTGGAAAATCAGCATGAACTGAGGTCCATGAGCTTTGTTTTAAGTAACCGGAAAATTGTCTCTTTGTTTTTGCTTCTTCTGGAGAATCAACAGGAATCAGGGTCTACAAGCTTTGTTTTAAGCAAGCTGAAAACTGCCTCCTTTGGTTTTAACTCCTGGAAAATCAGCAGGAATAAAGGTCTACAAGCTTTATTCTGAATAACCTGAAAACTGTCTCCTTTGGTTTCTACTGCTTATGGAAAACCAGCAGGAAGCAAGGTCCATAAGCTTTTTTTTTAAGCACCCTGGAATCTGCCTCCTTTGGTTTTTGCTTCTTCTGGAAAATCAACAGGGACTGAGGTTTACAAGCTTTATTTTGAGCAACCTAAAAACTGTCTCCTTTGCTTTGAACTGCTGGAAAATTAACAAGAATAAAGCTCCACAAGCTTTGTTTCAACCAACTGAAAAACCGCCTCCCTTGATTTTTACTCCTGGAAAATCAGCAGGGATCGAGGTTCATAAGCAACCTGGAAACTGTCTCCCTTGGTTTTTGCTTGTTCTGGAAAACCAGCAGGAAATAAGGTCCAAAGCTTTGTTTTAAGCACCCTGGAATGTGTCTCCTTTGGTTTTTACCACTCCAGGCAGTGCATCCCGTTCAATTCCGAGCTCCCTGCTTTACACCCAAACACCGCAGTGAGTTTGGCTTTTCTGGGGTGTGGAACAGAAGGATTTGGGGTGCAGGACCCCGGGGCCAGGGCTGCCTGTGGGTTTGCAGGAAGGGATCAGGATTTACCCGGGCACAGCCCCAGCGCCGCTCGCATTCCCGCTACCAGCCCGGCTCATACCTGGGCACCGCGCGGCTGTCAGAGGCGATTCCTCACCCCAGCAGAGCCCCCAGGAGCTGCTCCCCCAGGAGCTGCTCCATAACCTTTCCCGCTGCAGTGAGCCAGGAGCGGGCTGGGGGCTCAGCGCAGCCCCCGCGGCCCCCTGGGACGGCGCTGAAAGCGACTCCTCGGCCTCACAGCTCCGAGGGCAAAGCTGAGCTGAACACGAGGGGTTTTTCTCTCAACCCACCCCAGATGGACGCTCCAGCTCCCACCGAGCACGTCTGGCACAGATAATCCCCACCCAGGTGATTATTCCATGTGCACCACGGTGATGACCCCAACACGGCTGGGAAGGGGCGCTGGAAGGACGTCAGGGAGGTGGGGGACTGATTTGGGTTGGCATCTCCTGCTCCGAGCCCTGAGCCCAGCAGCTCCTGCAGGGCAGAGCCCTCACACCAGCCAAAAATTAAAGAAAAACCACGTGAAAGCAGGCAGACAAATTATCACCCCTGTGAGTGGTTCTGATCACGAGAAAAATCAGCTTTTTCCTTGAATGGAAGGGTCATTAAAAACACTCATGACTGACTGGGGGGAAAGGCAGAGGGGATTTCCCACCCCATAAAATTTAAACCAATTAAACACATTTAAACAAAAGCATTGGCTACTTCTTTACTGGCTGGAAAAAGCAACATTCTGTTGGGAACTTTTTCCACTCAGAAGTGAAGAATCACTTTGAAATTCCCGTTCTGCTTTTCACGAGTGCAGAGTGGTACAACAGGAGTTTGTGACAGCTGATTTTAGTCTTCAGGTGGGCATTCCACACCTCCCTGCCCTGTTTCCCCGGCCTTCCCTGGCACAGTGAGCCTGGCCACGCTCAGCAGAGTCTTTCATCTCCTCTTGCTGTAATAAATTCCCCCTCAAGCACGTTGGCTCCTGTTTCCTGTCTCCTCTCACAGCTGCTCGTGTGCCCCGGAGAGGTAAACAGTGGAAAAGACAAGGGTTGTGTGTTTTAGCCAGGCTCTTGGGATGTTTAATGATGAAACCCAAACCTTCCTTTCAAGGCTTCTCTAAACCCTTTTTTTTCCACATTGGTCTTCACTTTACCAGCAAAAAAATTAGCAAGACATCACCGGCAATTCTGTACTTTTTAGTGCAGAAAATCCAGATTTAGCCAGCAAATCAGAGTGCCCAGCTCCTGGTATTCAGGAGGGACAGGGAAGGACAACACTTCCATGATTTTTCCTGGAAAACTTTGCTTCTACTGTTGGTGAGTGAAGCTGGACAGGCAGCAGAGAGACCAAGTGCTCTGCTGGCAAAGCACAGGGGACAGCTCAGCCACCACTGCAGGGCCAGGACACCAAACAGTCCAGGGTTTGCTTGGAGTTTTGGAGCCACTTCTGCCCTCAGCAGAGCTTGGACACGGGAGGCTGAGAATCCAGCTCCAGGTGAGGGCAGAGCGACTTTCGTTGGGCATTGCTGTGTTCTGTCACAGCGGAGATGCCCGGGGGATATTGATAAAGCAAATTGTGTTTAATCAATAAAAGCCATCACATTACAGCCAAAACCACCTTTTCTGTGGCAACAGTTTGTTCCTTCCGCTCCAAACCTTCAGCATTTGGAATATTCAGCAGCTGAATGGGACCAAGGATTGCAATTCCCGTTTGTCTCCATCAGCAAGGCCAGCAACCAACGCTTCTGGCTCCCCAGTTTCCACAGGGCTGAGCTGTTCCTAACCCCGCTCTCACCTCCTGGAGACCTCTTTGAACGCTCTCCCCGGCACAGAGAGGCACAAAACGCCAGGGCAGAGGTGCAGGGGCACCAAGAGCTGTCTGATCCCCCAGCTCATCCAGCCCCACTGTGTCCCTCCATACACGGCCTGTGCTGGCAGCAATCCCTCAGCAAAGCCCCTGCGCGTTTCTCAGCACCAAAATCGTGGTTCCGACCACCCAAAATCCCTCTCCAGCGCACCTCTCACACCTGGAGGGTTAAACTGGGCTCTCTCTGTGATAATTCCTTAGAGCTGCTCAAAAATCCTGTTCTGCCTCTGCACATCCCTCGGTGCTCAGCTCCTCCCGGGGAAGCAGAGACCAGCCCACTTCTCACACCTGTGCCCAGGTTCCTGGCACTCAGGGAGCCCTGGAATTCCCAGGTTGTGCCCGGCCAGGGCAGAGGCCTGGGCAGGACGTGGTGAGGAGGAGGTGGGGAGCAGGACGTGGGGAGCAGGAGAGGAGCAGGAGCTCCCTCCTCACCTCCGGTGCCCCTGGAGGGGCAGGAACCCAACTGCTCCGGAGCCCCTCAGACCCCTCACCCTGCAAACTCCTTTCCCCACAAACATCTCTCCAGCTTTCCTTCCCTCTCCTTCTCCTTCTCTCCCCTTTTCCCTCCTCTGCTCCTCTCCTCCTCAGAAATCAGCCTCTCTCTCTCTTTCCCCTCTTCCAGCCGCCCTTTCTCGCCTTCCCCCCTTCTCCCATCCTTTTCTCCCCCACCTCCTCCTCCCCGCTGCACTCCACCACATCTGGTTCTAATCTCAGCCACCCCTTGGAAACAATAACCCCTTTTTCTTTTCCAACATCTGAACGCCCAGTGCCCGAGCAAATCAACGCAGTTAAACAAATTTGACACTCTGCCTGAAACAAAGACATTTTATTCACCTTGTTTCGCCCCAGAGGTCTGAGCCCCTCTCTCGTTTATCCCTGAAAACGCTGCCCTCTTTAAACAAGAACCACACGTTCCCAAACGGGGCTGTTTCACCAGCACTTTTTAAAATTAATCCGGATATTCAGAGACCTCTGGCTGTCAACCTGCTGGTGAAGCGACCAGGACAGGATCAGCACTCAACCACCACAGAAATTACAGTTTTCCATGGAAGTTTTCTGGTTACAAACCCTTTTCCTCCAACTCGCCAGAAATGGATTTCAGGCAGACAGAGCAGGCTGGTGGAAGTTTGATTAAATAAAAAAAGGAGGAATATCGAAAAGCCAACCTACCTAGGAAGAGGAGTGGAAATGCAGACATTCCGTCTCCCAGCGAGAGGGACTTCTCCTCCCTTTCTCTTCCCTTCTCCCGAGAGCGGCAGGCAGACCTGCCGAGCATTCAGAGGAACGCCTCTGGAATGCACCGAGCGTAATTGCATCCATGTGCCAGAAAAATCCCCAACTTCACTCCTTCTCCCCTGCTGCTCTCCATCTCCTGCTCCATCTTCCAGCCAGAGCTTTTTCTTGGGGGGGAGATCTCTGGAGGCCCCGGGGAGTTTCTTGGGGGAGAAGAAGAAGCAGAGGCAGCAGAGCGAGGACTTCACATCCACGGTGGCACAGAACAATTTTTTCTGTCTGGAGAGGAGAGGAGAGAAGCAGGGGGGGGAAAACCACTCTGCTCAACGCTCACCACCGCATGGCTGCCTCCCACCAGAGCCCCTCCCTGCCATCAGCTGCGATTAACAGCGAGGACCAGTCATGTGGGTGAGGTAGAGAAGATTTCCAGCAGCAGCAGCAATATTTAAAAGCCAAACCAGAGGGTTTCTCCAGTGGCAAAACAGTTAAGTTGGGAGGCAGCAAGGAAAAAAAAAGAAAAAAATCCAGCGTGGAAAAAAAAATAAAAAAAATTTCAGATTCGTCACTCAGGGGTTGGAGGGAGACTCTTGGAAAAAGCACGGCCGCTCCTCAGGATNAAAAAATTTCAGATTCGTCACTCAGGGGTTGGAGGGAGACTCTTGGAAAAAGCACGGCCGCTCCTCAGGATGGGAAACACAAACCACAAACACCCTCCCTGTGCGTGTTAGCTTTGGGGTCTTTTCTGCTCTGAAATTAGGGATTTGATCCTGTATGCCTCAGCTTTGGGCTGTTTTCTGCACTGGAAATTAGAGATTTTATCCCTGTATGCATTAGCTTTGAGATCTTTCTGCTCTGAAAATGAGAAATTTTAGGCTTGCTCTGCCTGCTCCTTGGTTTTCTCCCTGAGTTTTTAGGAGAGAGAGAAAACCCCTAAAAATGGATTTAATTTCAGGCCATAGCTGGGCTGCAGGGATGAGGGGAGAGCCCAATCCAGCAGGAATGGGTTGCTGCGGGGTTCAGGTTTTAACTCCCTCCCAAAGGACATTTTAAGGCACACAGAGAGACCTGTACAGCCCATCTTCATCCTCACCCTGGTGCAGGGGGACAAATTTTTAAAATGACCTCAGATCCCCCATAAAAAAAATGCAGATTTACCCACCCCGGTGCCGGGGAAAGCCTTGGAACACAGAGCAAAAATTCCTCGCCTCGGAACAGTTATGAAATTGTTTGTGAAGCCTCGAGGAAAAGAGCAAAGCACGGGCAAGGCTGCCAGCCTGTGGCTTGGGACATCACAGCCGGTTTTCCAAGCTTTCTCTCCTTTCCCTGTGTAATTCCACCTAAACGCAATTCCTCTGTGTTTACCCCAAAAAATCAGGGGTCAAATGCTCTGCCTCTCCGGGGATGAAAACAAACCCTGTGCAGAGCCAGGAGCTGGACTCGCTGATGCTTTTGGTGGCCTTGAGTTCAGGATATTCCATTTTTTATGAAGGACAGAAATATTTATGAAGATCTCAGTGCGGGGCTCAACTCCTGGAATTCTGTGGGAGTTTGGCACCTTTAGTGTTCTGAGCTCTGCAGGTATTTATGGGAAAACAACAAACAGTGGACAAAATCAAACCTTTGATTCAGATAGATCCGGAGAGAATAACTGGAATAAAAATTACCCTTCTGCACCCAGTTTTATTCAAGTTTTATTTGCCCCTCCCAGCCTCGGAGGGAGATTAGAGCAGCATTTGGCTCCTCCTCTCCAGAGCGGATTTTCCCATTGTATCACAATGGTTTACACCATTTAATCACCTAAACCAGATTAATTATCCCAATCCAATCTCGATCAGGGGAATATCCCAGCTCCCACAGGGCAGCTCTGCCAATCCCACGGAACCAAACCCCGAGAGAAGGTTCTTCCAGAACTTTTCCCCACACGCTTGGCCGAACCTGCTGCTGGTTCCCCTACGGAACAGACCTAAAACCCCCTTGATTCTCAGTGCAGGGCAGGAATCAATGGAGAACGAGGCATTTCTTTTAAAATTTCTTAAAATCCCTGAGATTTTTGGGTGTCTGACCCAGAGGGAATCTTAAAAGAGCACGAAAAACTTTAAATTTACATTTTGACTTTTAAGGAAGGCAGCCACCAACGGGAGGCCCTCAGGCTGCTCCAAACCAGCTGTATCCTTGCTAAAATCCTGATTTTCAGCCTGGTTTGGAATGGATTTGTGTGTCTATATGCTTCAAAAACCTGCTGGAGCTCCTGCAGGGCCCGGGACACTTTTCCCTGTGCTCACGCTCAGCTGAGCTCCACAATCCCTCAGCTTTTGCGCTGCAGCTCGCTCCAGGCAAACGTCCTGCGAGCCTGGGTTGAGATAAAGCCATCCAAGGTGATCATTTAATGTCTATTATTAATTTAGGGTGACGTGGAAGGAGTGAAGGTTCCCAGAGCTGCTCTTTCAGTTCCTCTCAGGACTCCGGGGTGGCCTCTGGGGCTGTGACAGCGACTCTGGGTGCCTGAGGGACCCTTGGGCAGCTCCTGCTCGCTGCCTGAGCCTCTCCTGACAGCCCCAGCTGCAGAAATCAGAGCCTTTTATACCCCAAAGACACTGGAGAAGGGAGAGGAAATCCTGAACGAGCACAGGGAACAGGCCCTGGGATCCTGAGGTGGGAGTGATGCCCTCAGAAGTTCCCCTTGCAGCCCTGCTGGTGTTTCAGGTGTGGAAATTCCACCCTGTCCTGAAAGAGATGAAATTGTGGAATAAAAGAGTTGAAATTGTGGAATAAAGGAGCTGAAATTGTGGAATAAAAGAGTTGAAATTGTGGAATAAAGGAGCTGAAATTGTGGAATAGAGGAGCTGAAATTGTGAAATAGAAGAGTTGAAATTGTGGAATAAAAGAGTTGAAAGTGTGAAATAAAAGAGTTGAAATTGTGGAATAAAAGAGCTGGACTTGTGGAATAAAAGGGCAGGGACAGAGCAGGGAATGCCCTGTCCCTTCCCTCACGTTCCCGTGTTCCTGTCCCTGGTCTGAGCAGGGGTTTTGGGCCTTGGGGGCGGCCTGGAAGAGCCAGGGCTGTGGTTTGGGGGAATAAATGGGAATCTGCCCAGGCTGGGGGATCAGGGAGCGACGCTCTGCTGTGCCAGGGGCAGCGTCCCAGCAGAGCTGCCCCTCCTGCCCTGGCAGCTCCGGTGTGCTTGGGACATCACATCCAGTTTCCCAAGCTTTCTCTCTCCCTGTGTCACTCCTAAACACAATTCCTCTCTACTGTCCCCAGAAAATTAGGGATCAAATGCTGCTCTGCCTCTCCAGGGATGAAAACAAACCCTGTGCA
>VYZT01000780.1:0-33500 GCA_013400735.1 Pomatostomus ruficeps | reverse complement strand
AAAAATAATTTCATTTTTCCCCAAGTAGGGTGGTTGATTCATTATGACAATTTAAAGAACAGGCCTTTTTCCCCTGTTCCATAGATTTATGTGAAGAAGAAAAGTTATGACACATTTTGAGTTCAAAGATCCAACCAAATAACCCCCCAACTTTTCTCTTTCTCGGTAGGACATCAAGGGACATGGCAGCTCAGAGTTCTGAAACCATTTTCATTGCTTTTCAAGGTACCTAAGCAAGTCAGACTTGCAGAACGGTGCATGTGTGTGGTTTGGAGAGAGCCTGGTTTCCTCAGGAAATGACATAGGACTGTGCTGCTGGTCTTGCCAGCAACTTTGAACCCATTGCCTAGTTTCGTTTTTTAGAAGATACAAAACTACCGGAGCGAATGAACTCCACTTTTAACATAATAGTGTGTGTGTTGAGGTGAGAGATCCCAGTTAGTGCAGCACGGTGAGGGAGGCCCCAGCGAGCGTGGCCGTTCCCACCCTTAGTAAAGAGCACCAGCACAAGTGTTGGCCCGGGCTGACCTCAGCCCTGCCATGGCAGGGGCACGGAGGGGTGAGTGCCGAGTGTGGGACACAGCTCGGGGGCCGCTGCCGCTGCCAGGAGCCTCCTCAGCTGCCCCCGGAGGCTGTGCGGGCAGTGCCTGCAGCAGCGAGGTGGTGCTGTGCTGTCACCACATGTGCCCGAGGTGGTGCTGTGCTGTCACCACATGTGCTCGAGGTGATGCTGTGCTGTCACCACATGTGCTCGAGGTGATGCTGTGCTGTCACTGCCGGGTGTGCTCGAGGTGATGCTGCGCTGTCACCAGATGTGCTCGGGGTGATGCTGTGCTGTCACTCCTGAGTGTGCTCGAGGTGATGCTGTGCAGTCACTGCCGGGTGTGCTCGAGGCGATGCTGTGCTGTCACTGCCGGGTGTGCTCGAGGTGATGCTGTGCAGTCACTGCTGGGTGTGCTCGAGGTGATGCTGTGCAGTCACTGCTGGGTGTGCTCGAGGTGATGCTGTGCAGTCACTGCTGGGTGTGCTCGAGGTGATGCTGTGCTGTCACCACATGTGCTCGAGGTGATGCTGTGCTGTCACCACCGTGCCTGCTCGAGGTGGTTCTATGCTGTCACCGTGCTTGCTCGGTGCTAAACCGCTGGTCTCTAGTTCTGGTTAAGATCACGAGGTCACATCTCTCCCCATGCCATGCAGAGGATGTGAGTGCAGCTTCACCTCGGTCTGGTGCCACCTCTGTCTCTGAGAAGTGAGAAAGCAGCTTTTATCTTCAATCTTTACCCTGAACAAAGAGCCCATACTGGAACAGCAGACTTGCAAGCTTGTTCTTCATTACTGTGCCACTCCTCTCGAGTGATTGACTCATCAAATCGCTGCCTATCTCTTCTTTCTGGTTTGAAGTTGTCAGGGTTGGGAGATCTGCCTGTAGGGCTCTTAGATAATATTGTCAGTGAATCTTGCAACAGCCTGAAATCCTTGATGTCTGACCCCACTTCAGCTGGAGGTGGGGAGAGTATCAGATGAAGTGAACTATTCAAATTGGTTGTTTATCGAATCATAGAACAGTGTTTTTGATACATTGGGAAATGAAAAATGCTGTCCTGAAAGCACAGATAGTGTTTTATTAATCAAGAGATACAGTAAAAGCGGTTGGAAAAAATCCAACAGCTTGGTTCCAGAAACATACTTTACATATTTAAAAGGAGTAGAATCACTTACCTAGGGCTACCAACTGTAGTTCTGGTATCCATGACCATAAAGGAAATGTTAAATACTTTTGGATCATCACTGATCAACATCTGTTTGATTTCTTCCCTTGTGGTTTGACTCTGACTTCAGCTGCTGTAGTGACAGGGAATATTGTCCTTGTGTTTCGGTGCCTTCTGTCCAGAGACTGGAAACACCTGTTCTCTTGTGCTTGTGAGCAGGGAGCTTTCCAGTTTTTATAACGAAATATTGCAGTGTGCGCCTCTAATGTACCTCTTTGAAACCCAAACACATTAGCTATCAACAAGAGTAGGAGCAAAGATAAATGTGCTCTAGTTTAAAGGCATGGCATTAAAAAAAGTTTCAAAGGAAATGTAATAGTGGAGAGTGTCTAGAAAAAAAACCAAAAACCTGATGAAAATAAATAACACAACTGCGTGCAGATGTGTGAATGCTAATTTCCTGCCTCACTTGATGTGTTAATGCCTGGTTTTACAGGGATTGTAATCAAGAAGGAAAGAAAAAGCATGAGAGTGTGAGTATGTATCCATAGAAATAAATTCTATTTTTTATATGTACATATATGTGCATTTTGGAAAAAAACTAGCTCCAGATACCTCCTACTGATAAATGCACTTCTTAAGACGTGTTCTATGAGCTGGGACCAAACATAGAAACACTGTCAGAGCCAACACTGGTATAATGTTATTTTTAATTACAGGATTCTGTACTTGTAAGAAAATTATTTTAACAAGGTGTCATGTGTGCTCTTGTAAAATGGTCTTGGGCTGAAATTAATGTAGTTAGTGTATTTATATTGAAAAGACTAGAAAACCTATCTTGTTGCTGGCAAAAGCAGATATAAGTGAACATTTTCTGTCCTGAGTGGATGTTTTGAATGGAGTTTTAATGGTACCACAGGTTGGACTCCATTGCACTCAGAGTTTCTATAGTAATTGCTATGGCAACAATGATGCAGAAGATGTTCCCACGGGAACCCAGCTGTGAATAATAATGAACTGGAAACATTTTGCTTTTGCATCTCAGGTTCAATGTCCCTTCAGTGAAAGTATGGGGAGTTGGCTTACTTAATAGGAAGTCATTCTCTTGCATAAAAAGCCACATGTTGACAGGTGTGTCTGGTTTCAGAGCAGAAACACCTTTTCAATATATTGCTGAAGTACCATCCCAAAGACCAATGAAAAGCGTTAGAAACATTAAGTGTACGATTTGGCACCAGCTTCAAATGTTTTATGTTGTAAAGAAACTTCTTAAGCCAAATTTGCAGTATGAAATCTTCTGCTCAGGAACTATAACTTAGTTTTATCTTCAGGAATTATGGGAATCATTTACATAATGGCTAATACTGTTAATAAAAACTATCTTGGTAGCCTTCTGACCTCACTGTGCAGCGAAGGTCAGGATCACACAAGTCACATGGTGGAGGTCAGTATTTGTTGACTTCAGTGTCTATTTATAAATTGCCTTCAAAACTCTTCTGTTTTTTTCAGAAATAAATTTGTCAGTGTTAGATAAAATATCCTGAAACTGTTTGTTGTTATATCTAACTCTCCTTGTACTTGTAAACTGGCCTTTGTGCGTACAATTGCCTTGTTCATATTTATTTCACTTTCATTCAGAACAAAGGGGAAACCAGTCTGGTGTTTATTATATGAATAAACTTCTAAACTTGAAAGCATTTCAGGGCTTGATTTGGTAGCTTCACTGTCATGGAGTAACACAAAATGCTTATGGTGCTCAGGGGATTTGTGGCCACAAGGAAAAGTTCTAATGAATTATATTAAAAAAAGGAAAATTAAACTAATAAATATTTAAAATACTCTAGTAATTATTTTTGAGATCTAAAAAAATATGTTAAAGCTGAATAAGAAAATAATGAAGAGCACTTTGTTAAATATGAGGAGAAAATAGTTTTCTAAGCCCTGGGGGCTGATAGTTGCTCTTAGAGTTATTTATGCAATTTGATAGGAATTACTGGGCAGATGGAAATGTGGTGAAATGGAGGCGAAATCACTATTTGTTTTATTTGGGCCCCTGTGGTGTACAATCTGCTAGTAATGCGGGTGAAAGCCTTACAAGCAAAAATGTCTTTGTAAATCTAAAAGCGACATAGTTTGATCTTGATGACTTGTATCTATATATCACATACTGATACCACCTGCAGTACAGATGATTCAGCTCTATCTTAAATATTTTGTTGTGTTTATTGTACTTACTGGTTTTGGTAATCCAGTAGATTGTAAATGTTCTCTCCCAGGTTTCATTGGATGCTTGTCTTTAAAACAACACCCAAAGGAAAAAGAGAGAAATTAAATTGTGATTTGGGATTTTTAAAAAAATTCTATGTAAAATCTCTAGAAATGGTGAAAGGTTGAAAAAGCTGAAGCTTTATCCCTCAAGCTTGATATAAATATTGCAACTTCCCATGAAAGGTTTTGTTATTGATAAGGTGATGAGGACAAGAGGAAATGACAGTACAAGAGGAAATGACCTCAAGATGCATCCAGGAGGTTCAGATTGGATATCAGGAAGAATTTCTTCACTGACAGGGTCGTCAGGCATTGGAATGGGCTGCCCAGGGATGGGGTGGAGTCACCATCCCTGCAAGAGTTCGAGAAACAACCGGATGTGGCACTGAGTGCTGTGGTTAATTGACATGGTGGTGATCAGTCAAAGGCAGGACTTGATGATCTTGGAGGTATTTTGCAGCCTTAATAATTGTATTATTATATGTATTTCTGACTTTTCCCCCACTTCTTAATATTCTGTTCTTTAACTGACAATGCTCAAAGTTTGGGAGAATTTCTGTTGTCCATGTTGTAGTTACACCATCATAAAATACTTGCTGGTGTTCTGAGCAGGGCCCCAAGATGCTGCAGAATTTAACCTTTGGTGAGACTTTTATGTCCAGGTTACTGACCTGTATGTGACAAAGTAGCTAAATGGAATTTGCCTCCAATCCTGAAGGCATGCTGGAGTGCAGAACTAATGGAGACAGCAAATTGTGGTATAATTTGACTTTTCTTTTCTTTTACTGCACGCTGGAGATAAGTCGTGGGCATGGCTGCATCCACTTGGAACAGTTTAGTTTATTAGTTGTGGTGGTGACAGGCCTGTTACAATCTCAAGATAAGACGTTCTGGTCTGTCTGCAGAGAGATTGCAGGAGTGGTTCTTGTCACTCAGTGTAAAACCCTTCAAGCAAGAACAGTCTTGCTCAGTGAAACATTACGCTGAAAGTTCGTCCTCTGTAACTGATCGCACTTAATAAAAGCAGAATTCTTTCCTTGACTGACTGGCTTAGTGCCATATCCTTGAGAGCAAGGTGTGAAAGTATCACACAGCTCTCTTGAAAAGGCATGCAGAACGGCTTTACTTTTCAACACTGAGAAGTCTCTAAATTGAATATAATGACCCTATATGACATTTTAGTTGCATAACTACATTTTTTGCCATTTCAGGTGAAATACAAGCTGTAATGCAGAAAAGTTTGAAGTTGCAAGTGAAGAATAAGGAACCAGCAGTACAGAAGTTTTAAAATCGTGTATGGGATTGACTTGCCTCCAGATGTTACTTGTTTCAAATACTGTTGCCCTCTTTGTTCAGTCCTGATCTCTCTGAATGCTGTTAGGGAATCACAGCTCCACAGGAACTCAAGTTTACCTTCAGAAAGAGCCAGAGGAGATGAATCCAAACAGAAAGGGCTTTCAGAACACACCCATTTCCTTTATCAAGAACATGATGTGGTGGCACTTGAATGCATTTTGAGAATGTTAATGGGTTCTCTATGGGCGAGCTGAAAATGCTGTTTGGGTGGATTTTGAACAGCTAGGAAATCCCTTGTTTGATTTCTCTGTGTGAAAACCATTTTTTTTCCTGTCTAACCAGCAAGTATCCAGTCTTGCTAACCGAACTGTATTTCCCAGCCTTATGTCCTAGTTTGAAAACGAAACGAATTAAGCTTGTTGTCTTTCCTTGAGCATGAGTGTTGTGAGGTTTTCGCCTCGAGGCTTGGCTTTTTCTGACGCTGTGATGATGGGGGCATTTTAAGCCTTACCATCAGATCTTGTTTTTCCCATGGATCCTCTCTGGCTGTTGGGTGGAAATGAGGAAACCTTTCTTTTGAATGAGCAGTTGTTCTCCCTGTAACGAATTCTTCGTGTCTCTGAGATACACAAGTGGGGTGAGGTAATGACTAAAGATTAAATAAGTGTTATTGCCATTTTTTCTTCCAAATAGAATTGAAATGATACAGGAATCTTTTTAGGCTGCACAGTCAAAGTAAGGCTGTGAATGATCTCTCTCATCTCAGCTTTTTACAATATTCATGAAACGGTGATATTTTGTTTATAGAAACATAATACAGGACTCTGTCCTCATCCTCCCCAGCATTAATGCAGCTGTAACCTTTGTCAAACAGCAGAAAAGTCTGGTTCCTCCTGTTGGCTAGCAGCTGGGGATTTCTCTTTCAGATGTGACCAGAGTTCATGTGTGTCAAGTGAGATGCTTTTATAGTGATGGCATTTATTGCATTAACTTGCAATAATTAGAAATAAGGAAATAATTTAAGATTAAAGCATTAAATCAAGCTTGTTCTTCTTCAGAAGGTGAAATGCTACATCATTTGGAGTATCTGATTTTTAGATTGAAATGTAGCACTTCAGTCAGCCTTTAGACTCTTTTCTCATCTTTCATAAAGATGTTTTTAATTTTTGCAGCAAAATAATCAAACACAGAAATGAAGGAAAAGCATTTTGTAGCTTCTTTGGGTTTTGCTAGTGATGGGATATTTTATGGTAGGGTGCATTGATTCGTAGTATAAATAAACATGTTCTGAAGAAAGCCTGGGAAAAGAGTAGGTGTGTGCAGCTCACTGCTGCATGTACCTGCTCTGTCTCTGTTCAGCCACGTTCACAGGGGCTGTTTGTCTTTCTTCATGCGTTTATGCCAGTTCACGGTAGTAGGACAATAAAAGATTAAGTTCACATTCAGGAAGTCAGCACAGCAGCTGTCATCTGTGTCATCTGGGTTTGTTTTTTGGTATTTCTGTTTCTCTCAAGATACGAAATGTTCGGTCTTGCTCAGCTGAGTGGCCTCCCCACCCCCAGTCACCCATTTGTGTCTGCAGGATGGGGCCCTGGCAAGTCAAACGCGCACCCAGTCTTGGAGTTACTTTGCCTTTAGCAAGAAAAACCCATCAAGTCACCTCTCTATATGAACTTAAATCTTTCCTGAGCCCAATTCTATTGTATTAGATTTGTTTTACACTTCTGAAAAATAAATGGAATTTTCCACAATCTCCTTTTCAAATTGCACAGGCCTAGTATAAAAGAGAAATAGTATTTGAGATTACAAGTGGATGAGTCAATGTTTTTTATTAAGTAGGTCAAAGCATGAGCTTTATTCCTGCTTTTAAAATTACTACCAAAGGTACATTATTATTATCTGTTATTTAAAATATCTAAGAAAATCGGTATTAAAAACTATTGTTCGAAGCTAAAATGCTCTTGCACATCCCAAGCTTCACCAGGTAAACCACTTTGACATTTTTTTTGGTGTAGAATTTAGTATCACAGCTCTTCCAAAGTGTTAAAATAAATGTGCTTTGTGACCTGTGTCTTCGTGTACATTTTTGAGAGGTTGAGCAGATGACATCACAAAGAACAGATCTGAGCAGTAAGTACTATGTATTATTTAACAGTATCTTTGTAAAACATTCACAGCTGTAGTAGCAACCTTTATTTTTGCAGATTGAAAAGAATTTTTACTTAGCACAGTTTGTCTCCAAGTGGTTTGAGCTTTCCTTTTATTATCTGAGTGTTCATGTAGATTTGCGAAATGAGCTTTTATCTTTGAGCGGATGTAGCAGCTGAATATTTTAAACAAAACATGCACAGTTTGGATATTCATATCTAAAAAGTACTCTTGTAGTCAGTGATTCTGTGTGCAGATAGACTGGAGGATCAGATGAAGATGTAAAAGTTGCATGAGTTTAATATAAACTGCCATAAACTGTTCACTTAACTCCTCATCATGCTTCAAGGCAGATAACATTTTTGTTAGTAAATGTCATAGAAACTTCAAAACATTCAGTCTGTATTTTAGTTTTGAGATTCCTTTATACACTTTTACCTACCAATTGTCGTTATATAACTAACCTCCAGCACAGTAAAGGTTGCACAAAAAAGCTCCACTTGTGTATTCTGGGAGGCATGTTAATTTGGTGTCTAAAAATATTTTTATAATATATTCATAGTGTGTGTGTGATGGAACCTAAACAGAAAACCCTACGCATCTTAAGGACAAAAGCGTTTTATTCCCTAGGCTACAACATCGCGGTGGAAGCACCTTGGCCAAAGAGAGTGCCAGAGCACTGAGGGTATTACCAGTGTCAGAAGCTCCTGCAGTAATAACAGTTTTGTTCAGTAAAATCCTAAATTATTCTCATTGAACCACTAGGAACTAGCAGGTAAGGAAGTCAGCCATTCCCTGGTAAATGTTTCAAGGGATCTAAGATGTATTTGAGTTACTAAGGCATGAAGATGCTATTGCCTGGCTCATGCTGCCGGGGCTGGAGCTTAAGGATGAAATGGAGGATGCACAGGTACAGCCTCTGCTGAGGAGCAGGAGCAGTTTGGCACTCAGGGCCGGGCTCAGCGCTGAGTTTCTCCGGGGCTGCCTTTCCAAGGGACAGGTCCCCGCCTGTACTTCCCTCACAGTGCAGGGACTTGGTTTCGGGTTTTATTCCCAAGATAAACTTTCCACAGCGATCCCCAAGCCAGGCTCAGACAGAGGGTTTGGTGACCCCTTCCTCTCATAGTCTGGAGAGTTCCTTTATATCCCCACCCTTCAGTCTTTCCTTCTTAACTCTGCGGTGCTGAGGGCAAAATGCTTTGGTGCCTTTCAGCTAAACGAGAAGAGATCCGTGTGTAAGAAAGGTCAAGTGTTAGAAATTACAGCTTTGAGAATCTTGTTGCGAATAATTTTAGGGAGGAATTCCTCCTCTCTTGACCTCTGTGCTTCCTTTTCTCACCATGATCTGGTCTGTGATAATCTGTTTGGTGCGTTTCAAGAGTGTTCATCACAATGCATTCAGTGATAGGAACCATCCCTGCCTTGTCCTTGACATTTGAGAAAGCCTCACTATAGTATCTGTAATAATATAGATATCCACAGTAATTTATTTTAGATTTGTGTGCCTCTAAAACTCAGGTCTGCTCATTGCTTTTAATGCCTTTTAATATCTCCTCTTCTTGTCTTCAAGCTAATGTTTTGTTTTGTTCTGCTACCTCCTTATGCCAATGATGATTTTTATTATTGGACTTGTAAATTATTTTGTTACCAAATGGTGCCTAATACACTATTGGACCAGTATCCCTCCTACCAAAGTGTAATATCTATTCTACTATTGTTTCAAAAGTAGAATTCTTCGACAGTTTTGTATTTACAATATCAAATAGCAATTTAGTATTTTAATAGTTTTGTAACACAGGCTGTTTGTTAATTAGCTCATATCCTGCTGCGCTTTAGAAAGGATTTATCCAGTAAACAGAATGATCTGAAGTAATAGTTGTCATGTCCTGTAGAAAAAAAGAAGAGCAAAACATAAATTTCAAACATTTTTTAAAATGCAGTACTTTTATTTCTTTTTCAGTACAGTTTTCACTGATGTCGACAGATGGGAAGACCAAGAGATCAAAATAACTTTAAGATAATGACAGACCAAACTGAAAACTGTAAATGAGGTCTTCCTTTTGACAGAACTGTATTTTGTCACTTGAGGTGCATTCCAGACTCAGAACTTTTGTGTTACTTAATTTAGGGATGTGTTCAGCTGAAAAATGCTGGTTCAGACTGGCGATCATAAACAGTTTACAAATATGTTTAACCTAGATGCTTCCTAGTTGTGGG
Source organism: Pomatostomus ruficeps (assembly GCA_013400735.1). Lineage (NCBI taxonomy): Eukaryota > Metazoa > Chordata > Aves > Passeriformes > Timaliidae > Pomatostomus > Pomatostomus ruficeps. The sequence goes on along the minus strand of VYZT01000780.1, from coordinate 23,862 downwards.
AACAGTGAGATTTCTGAAGCAGTCTTTCAGGAAAATAGTGGGACAGTTCTTCTGCAGTTCTAATACCTTGATATGTTTGAGGTGGGCTGTGTGAAGTGCTTGCTTGCAATGGGAACGTAGACTTGAAACATTCACTGTGTTCCAGACTTTAAATGTCCCGACAGAGTGGAAAATAGGGAAGTAATAATTGGGCCAGATGCATGAAAGTGAAAGTTTTTGAAGAAATTATTTCAGGTAGCACATAGGGTGCTAAATAAGTCCAATGCTTCAGTTTAGTGATTTTAGAAGAGTGCTGCACACATTGGGTGGAAAATAAAACTGTGAAGAATTTGTTGTACCCTGATTATATCAGATCAGGTCAGCAAGTCATGGAGGAACACACAGTGACTTCCATGTGTTTCCCTGCCCTTTTAATTAACTCCTTTTGGTAAAACTACGTTGTTCCTTTAGGCTGCTGCATTTAAGGCCCTTGAATAACACCATGGTAGTGTTAAAAAGAAGAGTTAGCAGACCATTGTGATTGATGGGGAGATTCATTCGCACCAAAATGAAGTAAGGCTTTTGATTGATAAGAGGGAAGAGGATACCTGTTGTGAAAACCGACAGAATGTAAATTTGATGTGTTTGCTCTTTATAAAGACTGTCTGGCTTTGTGCAGCCTGGGTTGCTGTCAGTGAATGGGAGAGTCACAGATTGATGTAACGATTGCTTAGTCATCCTGCTTCTGCTGGATGCACTTTACTTGAGTGTAGATGGATGAGATGACAAATTTACTGCTTATTACAGAGTTCTCAGTTCTCATTACAGAATGATTGTGGGGAGAGATAATTTTTAATTAAGTCTTCATTTCCCTTGAAACGTTGTCTAAGCTGTCATAAAACTTGCTTTACTGAAGTTGAAATTTCTTTTGTTTCCCCTACATTCATCTTAATTAGTATAGAGCTAGTACAATTCTTAACAAAATGGGGCAATAAATGCATGAACAACATTAAAATATAAGATAAAGATGATGAAATGTAAGTTCAAACATGTGTTTTTTGAAAAATTATTAAGGAGCACAACTTTATAGGAAGCTCACAGTACTTTCTCAAAAACCTGACTGGTTCCAGTGTGTGATCATCTGTGAATAAAAAGGTGAAAAACACCATTAGGACAATTGATAATTTGTGTAACTCACTCTTGTTAATCACATTTTTCGCTTTGTATAATGTATAACTTTGTATAACTTACTGTTCCAGTGAGGCTTTTAGGTAGAAATTCAATTTCAGAATATTTTAACTGGGAAAGATGTAGTAGGAGGATTTATTAGTGGGACAGTCTTTACCACTAAAATCTGTCATGTGTCCTGCCTTGTGTTCTTTAATGACTTTACCAATGCACATCCATATTCATATTCTTTCTGGTTGGCAGGCTGGTACAGTGAAAAACTAAAAAGATTTACATCTCAACCTTTGATGTGATAAAAATTACTTAATTGTCATGATAATAATTTTTTGCATTATGCTGGCATCTAAAAATGTTTACTGTGATCACAGCTCTGTGATGTGTTTTCATGAACATGAAAAGAAAAACGTCTGTTCACCAAATATTTTGCACCAAAAAAGAGAAGACAGAAAAAAAATAGTGGAAACTATTGCAGTCCTGACTCTAAGAAAAGAAATTGGGGTATGGTGTGCTGGAGTCCTTCAGGAGCTATGAGCAGCAGGAAGAGCTTGTGTGTTAGTTCAGTTCTCTAACTTCAGTATCGGTCGTGTTATTGTTGGATGGTGAGGTTTGACAGGCAGGCATTTAATCTTCTATTTTTTAACCAAGTTTTCGCGTTCCTGTTACTCTTTGTGGTCGCTTCTGTGATGTGTTTAGTTGCATGGCTGGAGTTGCAGCGTGCTCGGCATTCGGGTCCTGCTGCCAAACCATGCGTTGGTGTGGTCAGCTCCAGCAGGGCACGGGGGCTTTGATCTGGCTGCGTGTGTCAAATCTCAGCCGTGTCTGCCTACCTTTGTGAACTAATTGAAGATCTTGCTGGTGAAAAGCACTCATTAGGAGAGAAGTGGGCCATGTTATGGTTACTTCTCAGAAGTAATTGCACAGTGTTAATTACAGGGTAGGAGACAGATTTTTGGAAGGAGTAAAACCAGAAGTCAGCTTCTAGATTTTAGCGTCACACAAGAGGCTAACTTGCTTTTTACAGCTTTGTATAGCTCCATTGTCAGGATTAAAGGCTCTGAAATGTCCCCCTGCCGTCCAGCTGCACCATCTTGCATCATGTGGCGCAATTGCGGCTTCACGGACTGTTTGGGTCAGGGTTGTCTCTGCTGAAAATCACTGGGAGGAATAAGCTGCCGTCAGACATCAAGTCAGAGCATCTCTGAAGGCTTGAAAGGCTGCCATGTCCCGCAGTGCTCAATCTCAATTAAAACACGTAGCTACACTGAAGACAGAAACCTGTCAGAGGTACAGCCAAGGAAGTCTATAAGTGTCTCCGTACTTGAAGCATGTGTTTTTCTTTTCTCCCCCTGTTGTCATTCTGTTATTGAGATAGAAAACATGGCAGCTGAGAGTGTAAACACTTTCCTTTGTCTCATCTTGCAGGCCGAAACAGCAGCAACAGAATAATTTTTCCTTGTTTCCTTCCACCAAGGGCTGGAATTTCAGAGGGGTAAGTTGAGTACTGTTTTGTTCACACTATAACACTCCCTCCTGCTTCATTCTGTGGCGTTGTAACTTTGTAGTTAAACCATGATCTGAACCAGGACTAAAATCATGGCCAAACAATTAGACTGGAACTTTTAATTTTGTACCCTCCTAAAAGGCTTTGTAAAAATACCATTTTTTTAAAAAATGTGATTGGTTTTGTTATTATGAGGGGTACAGGGCATAATCACACTGTGTATTAACCTACTTTAAATTTTAAAAAATTAGGGTGTGTTTTCATATCTGAAGAGAAATAATGAAAACCGGACTGATATTCTTTTACTCTGATATAGATATTTGTAAAATCATTGCAAGTTTGTATATGTGAACTTTGCAGAAGTGCAGTTAAATCATAACAAAAATTACGTAGGTCTCTTACAAGGCGAAAGGGAATAGATTTTATTTCTATTTGCTTGGCTGAGTAAGGAAACATGGAAACTTGTGTGTTCCCACAGAAACTGACTGAAAAATACATGAAAAAGCAATGCAAGTGACACTGAGAATCTTGATATTTGCTGGTGCTATAAGGAGCTTTTATTCTTATCCTCTTCCTAGGTGAGGTTCAGAGGGTCAGTCATGTTATCCCCTCCGTCCCCTATGGCCTGTGAACCCTGCTACACCATTTCGTGTAAAATTCAGTGTGATGGTGGCGTTGCAGTGGCAGTGCTGTGTTTGCCACGTGTGTGAGTTCTGTAGCCTGGGGTACAGTCCAGCAGCAGTCACTGCATGTTGTCTCTAAGTCACGGTGATCTGGTTAAAGGAGGGGCTTTTCTGCCTTGCAAACTTCTTTTTGTATAATGAACACTAAATCACCATTACCTGTTATGTGGACTGACTTGTGCTTGGGAGACCATATAAATTTGTTTTCTCTGAGCTTCTTCCAACAAAACAGTTACGTAGGCAGACATCACTTAAATGCTTTGCTGAAAGAGTAAATGCTATTGACAGATTTGCTGATGTGTTGCTCATAATATGGTAAAATTCATTAAAACAAAAAATATTTTTTACAATATCTGGTACTGACTTTTGCGTTCTAGTTTGGTGTTTCAAATAGAGCATCCACTATTGTTTACTGTGAGCTTTTTATTGTCACTATGTCTTGTGTTACACCGGGGGTGAAGTTGTCAGTGACACTGATAAAATAGTTCCCTCCCAACAGCATTTTCAAGAGTGTAGGCAAAATACCAACAACCTCTAAGCTGTAGATTAATTATACATTTCAGAGCCAGTTTAAAAATAAAATTGGCTCTAGTGTTTCCCCCAGTTATCTCCCAGCTATGCTGGAAAAGTAATTGAGGAAGACAGTGGATACGAAAATAGTAGGAAGAGTGTTGTAGGTATGACTTGTGGCTGAAGAAACTGATCCCAAGTTCAGAGCAGGAGCTCACTGAAGTAAAGACCTAGGGCTGGTTTAACAGACGTGAGGTCTGTGATCCTGCGTGGTGCAGGTGGAGTGAGCTGTACACAAAGAACAGAAACTGGGGAGTGAAATCCTTCAGAATCGAGAACCTGAAAGGAGAGAGGAATAGTAGTATTAGAGAAAATAGGCAGCATGTTAATGGCTCTTCAAACTGCTTCCTTCATGTGTGGAAATGAAGACCTGTGGCAGGTGGCTGCCACCTTATTTTTAAGAAAACTTATGAGGTACTAACACAGATGTCGAGTTCTACAGCTGTAGTACTTCATACAGTGCACAGTAGGCAGTTGCAGTTAATTGTTTGAAATAAATGGCTGCATCAAGGGAAGAACCTGTTTGAGTTGTTCCCTTGATCTGTTTGGATGCTGAAGCCAAGATAGCTGAGCACTGGAAGAGAGAGCTAAGTGTCTGTTGATATTTGCATTGTGCGAGCATTAACTTTATTTTGAGGGATGGAAAAATTGCGTTATGAAAAGCCCAATGAGCAGACTGGAAGTCACACAGGTTTTCATAGAGATGGTGAAAGATAATAGGTTGGCTTTGATGTCGTTCTCAAACAGGACTAAAACCTCACTGGCTAAAAGAACTGGATTAATGTTGACAGTGGAGCAGAGCCACAGCTGAGTATAACAAACAGCTCTGGAGCTGACTTAGTCATGGCTATGTTTTTTTTTAACTTCTGTTTCTATTATTACAGACTATAATACAGGATCATTTCAACAGTCACAAAAAATAATAAAGTGATTAGCATGGAATTGTAACACTGTGTTCATCTCCCTGTCCTCGCTTTGCAGTCAGTTCACTCAGTTTAAATGTCCCTGTACCATGCTGATAAAGGGACATGTTAAAGAAACCTTGAACATACACCAACGTAAACCTCAGAGTAAGATAAGGGAGACCCGGATGCAACACATTTACCAAAGAAACTCCTCTGCACTTCTCTTTTCCTTACTTAAGTTTATCAGAAGAAGCTGATTGCCATCTTGAGCAGCTCTTTCGAGCCCCATGGACAGAGATCACATTTAACTCTCTCAATGGGGATTTTCATGTGAAAATCATATCATGTTCCTGTTGGTTTTAGATAGTGGTAGTGGTGACTTCCAGAATTTTGGGCAGTGTTTAGATATCAGTTGGGAGAAAGGAGTTTATTAATTTTTTTTTTAGACTGAGCTAATCAAACCTGGTTGAAATAAAATTTAAAGTTACTGAGCAGTGAAATCTTTTTGCTGTAAGCTCCTCCTGCATACACAGAAGGCATCGGGTTAATTTGGGGTTTGGAGAGATTTTTATAGTCAGGTGTCCAGCAAATAGACTTTTATAGAGAGAAAGTATTTATAGTGAGAACTGTCATTCCAGAGGAAGAAACACAGAACCTGTGGAGATAATATCCCTCACTGGAGGGAAGACCAGAACACAGGTGTTAGATGTGGTACTTAAAATAGAAAAGGAATAAAGTAAAGAAATACAGAGTATTGAAAAGGAATAAAAGCAAGATCCTATCCTGGATATAGGATTGGAGAAGGAAAGAGGAGGAATCTGCAACTTGGAAAGAGGCGTAGTTGGGTTGGGGAAAGCAAAGAGCTGTGAAAGAATTGTGAGAGAAAGAGAGTGGAAAGGGATGAAATATAGAAATGGAGGAAAGCTAGTGAGTGTGAAAGCAGAGAGATGGAAGTACAAAGTGGCAGCAGAACTCCAGATTACACTGCAGGTTTATCAGTTCAGCTTTTGCAAGCGCTGACCCTGAGATAAGGTGATGTGGGTGAGGAGTGAGTTGCAGTTGGGACGTGGTAAGGAGAAGAAAGACAAATATCTGAAGGGATGGGGCTGTTCAGAGCAGGTCAATGATGAATATAGAGAAAACAACAGCACACATCTTGGCACAGAAATTAGTACTAATTCTATTTTTGCTTTATCTTCTGATTGCCATTAACTCTCACTGTTCTTCTCATCTCTGTGCCACCCTTCCTTTAAAACCTTGGTGCGGATAAATGGCTTTCCTCAGCATCACTGTTTGGTGCTCATAAATAAGGGAGAGCAGGTCAATGTGCTGCTCTGAGTGTCTGTGGAAATAATATGTTATGTTGCTGTGTAGAGTGGGAAACTGTTTCATTTCATAAAGCATTCCATCCAATGAGGATGACATTTGTACCATCATCCACACACAATTAGAAGATGTCAGGATTAAAGCTTCTCTGGTTTTTTGGTGGTTATGATACAGTCTTGAGTTATATGCTTGAATGCTGTTTTTTACCACACTAAGAGCAGTCAGTTTTATAAATAAGGAAGTTCAGAAAGAATAAGAATGACTCTTGAGAGTTTGAGATTTCAGCTGCTTTATCTGTCTCCCTTCCTGCTCCCTTAAAAGCATCAACTTTGTTTTTGCCAGCAGGATAAACTTCTAGACTTAGATATGCAAATTAAAGTCTTCAAATGACTGTTTTTCTTTAAAAAAATAAATCCTGGTACAGTTGCAGGAGTAGTGGTACACAGTGTCCCAGTGTTGCTATGATGCCATTTGAGGTGACTATGAAGAAATTGCCAGACAATCAAAAGAAAAGCAGTTAACCTGTTCTGTGAACAACACTGGGCTGTAGGCAGAACTGAAGAGGATGCTGGTTTTGCCTGCACTTGTCTCCTCTATGCCTCTCCCCTGTTCCACTGAGAGCATCATTTCCTGCATGCTTTAAGCAAACATCTGAATCAATACGATGGTTCTTTATTTCCTCCCTGCCACACACAACAAATTTGGCTGAAGAACTTCAGTGCTAAAAATAAATAGTGAAATCTAAACCAGCATTTTGTACTTGAAATAGTCTGAGGCCTGTGTTTGGTGTGCAGTTGCCTGAAGATTGAAGATAATTTATTGCAGCGAGGCTTCTTCCTATTTCCTCCTTTCTTGTTTCCTTTCTAGTTTTGCAAAAGCATCTAGCTGAGCTGCAGATGTGGTCACCTGTGAGGAAGGCTGATCTAATTTATGAGAAACCTGACATAAAAAAGTGTTAAATATGCTGAAAGTCAATTTTAGACATGTAAGTGGTTTCTTTGCTAGTTTTACTGCACACATTTTTGGGGGTAAAGGTGTCTGTCATACAAAATGAGAATTCCTCACTTTTCAGACAGTATTTAGAAAACAGTATATTTTTGTGCAGACTTTTACACTTCAGTTATCCCTTTCAGGGTGCACAAATCTCAACAAGTTAAAAATTGCTAAGAGAGAAAAGAAGTTCTTTACTGGCTTTAACTTGATGATTAATTGCATAAATTACATAATTATTTACTACCATAGAAAGCACCTCTGTACCTCTCCTGGATTCTGCCTGGTTTTGCTGAATTTCTGTATCCCCTGATAGCTGTTAGCTTGAGCAGTGACGTTACCTGTAACAGAAACTTACTGGAAGTGCTGTCACACAGGCCTTTTTTCATACCTGTTGAAACAAAGTTATGCACTACTCTCTCCAGGTCAAATGTGCTTAAATACCATTATCTCTTAGCATGTCCAGTATGGTTTTAAAACACAAGTTATCATATACATTAAAAACACACCTGGTTTTCTGTTGTTTCAATATACTGCTATGCACAGTTTAAGCAGCGTCCTCGGAGGAGGATGGTTGTTACTTTGTCATTGACAGCATGTTCTTATAAGTGATTATTTGTGTAGTCCCAGCACAGCTGGGAGTGGAATAATTGTGCCTGCTGGGACACAGCAGTCAGGAGTCAGTTCTTTCCCGTGCCATAGACAGACTGAGCAGGACAGTCCAGCTGGGATCCCTGCTCGCCAAGGCTCCTCTGGTGCTGCTGCTTCTCCCTTTGCCTCTGCAGAGAGTCCTGAGTCTTCTAACCCGCAGCAGGTTGAAGAGGTGCCGGGTGTGTGCTTGATCCCTGACCCGTCTCATGCCCCTTTGTCTCTGAACAGAAGAATTCCGTATTCCTTTCCTACTTTCCCACAGATGATTAATTCCTCCGTGCCACTCGCTCCTGTTGGATCTCTTCCTCTGTCTTCTTACCGGGGGTTCAAGCTCTCCCGTTTCAGAGTTTGTCTCGGCCCTTCTCTTTTACTGCCTGCCTCTGCTCAGACTTGCCTTTGGTCTGCCGCTCTGGAGGAGCTGCTGTGCTGCTGTCCAGCACTGACCCTTCCTGGGCCAGAATGCCCCTGATAGCTGACACCAGAAATAGTAAGAAGCAGTTCTGTAAGTCTGTTCTTGCCATTCTCTCTTGGGAGCACTGCAGGAGCAGGGAAACTTTACTCCACACCATTGATAGCAGTGATGTAAGGAGCATTACAAACATCCTTCCATGACATAAAGTTTCTAGTTCAGAAGACAGGAGCTTATAAATGGTAGCAAATAGACACCCTGGACGCGGACTTTTGGTTGTAAAAGAGTTGGGTTTGATGTCTCCCTGCTTCATCTATGGGCGGAGTTTTAAATGGTTTAGCTTGTTATTGGTTTTGGTTTTGAACAAACCATTAGAACTGTTGTTGATTAGTCACAAGACTAATTTCTCTTGGAACAGCAAGGTTTATATTGGCAAACAAATAGAGATGCTATCAGAAATTCATTGTGTGGCATTTGCGTAACTGGATAGCAGTCAATTCCATCTGCAGTTTCAAAACACATCAGAGTTGTTGTATTCTTAATGTATACACTGAATCCAAAAACCAATTCAGAGTGACCAGTTAGACAATTTTGAAGAATTAGGAAAGGTATTATTCCACAATTGCGTGCTGAGTCAGCATGGTTTAATTACCATAACTTCTCCCCAGAGTGTGTGATGCGAGATTAGTCATGTCACACTAGAAGGTTTTATTTGAAATTCCAGCAAAACATGGTTTGTTGTTGTTTTGGTTCTCAGGCCTGTGCTAAATGGCCCCATCTCTTTGTAGAGTCAGCGAGTACTGTAAATTACAAGGTCCCCTGCACACAGTAGTGTGACAAAAATCATGAATGTGCTGGAGAGACATCTGTGAGTTGTTTATAAATCAGTTGCAAAGGAGAATGATGCTGACTGGCCTTCAGACTTCAACATTCCAAGATTCCAATAGTTTGGGACTCAGGTAGACAAACCTGTGGATGTTTTATGAGCTATTACTGCTTGTGCTGCCTTGAGAGTGCTGTACTGCCTAGGAGTGTGCACTGACTTCATTAATTCAATTCAGTAGTTGTTTTATTAAACTTTCACAGCTCATACATCTGAAGTCATCTGTGAGTTAAGTCCATAGCCATCAAACCTGTCCACCTAGTTCACAGAGGTGCTTTCAAGTTAATTACATGGTAGATACAGAAAATACACGTTAGATTCTATGTTTCTTGGGGCAAGAATATTGAGGCCCTTACAGAGCACTTGGCTGAGGCATTCCTGTAAACACCTTCACAGACTTTTACATCTGCAAGACTTTTCCCCCGTGACTTTTGTTGTGAAGAGTAGGTATTCTGCTTACTAAAGCTCAGTTACTCAGTTAATACGTTGAATTTTTCTGATAATGAAAATAGTGTGATATCTCCCATTTGGAAGGGTTTTGGGTAACTTCATTTTATATTTTCAAATATTGGATTTTTTTTTTTTAAATACTTCATATGGTCATTCTCTTACTGTTGTAGGGTTTTATTTTATGGGTCTTTGTAAGTGCTTTGTAACAAGTCTATTTTTGTTCTGGGTGTGGTTTGTTATTTATAGTAGAAATATTCTGTATATGCTATAAACCCTCCATGCCAGCTATTTTGCACATACAGACAATAGTGAGCTAGAAGCAGCATGTGATAAAGCAGATAGGTCCAATTGTGATTCTCTGAGGCTGAGTTGGATGTTCTGTTACAGAGCAGATTTCCTGTCTTTAATCATAGACTGGGTGTTACCTTCTACTCCTGCTGTCATTTACTGTTCTTTTCTTTGTTGCACAGCAGATGAACTTGACCCCTGTTCAGTTTAACTCAAATCCAACTCTGCTCATTTCTTTGTCTTTGTTTCCCCCACTTCACCAGTGGCTGCTCTTTGAGAACACGTGATGTGAAATTACTCTTTCCTATGACTTTGTCACACTAGTGGTTAACAGAGTGATGCTGTTGTGCTGACTTTGATGCCACTCAGTCTGAGAAACCAACATTTTAGAAGCAATTTTGAACTATATGTTGGTATTTTATTGAAACTACACTGTTTCATGTTAGTAATTTTATTTTCCAATGTCTAGTGAATATGAATGGCTGCACACATGGACTTGAAGTGCTGTTGTGTTTGGCTTTACTAGTTGTGATGCTTGCAGAACTTGGTGTTACCATGACCTGTTACAAAGACACATTATTAACATGACCCTTTCCATTTTACCAAATTGTTGTGATGGTCTGTTGTCTCATTTCCTAGTGCTTATACATAAAAACTCACTGAACGCTCTAATTTGATTGTAAAAGTTTCCAATTTGGTAGTGCTTAGGTATTATTATTTATAACTGTAGATTAACTTTTAAATAAAAAGTAAATAGATGGACTACACATTTGGAAAAGGTTTCAAAAGCCTTTCCAGAGACAGTTGGGAAATCCTTCATACTGGAGGTTTTATTAAAACGTCTCCCTCTCCATTTCCAGTCCCTCTGCAGTCCCACAGGTTCTAATTTAGTTTGTCAAATTGCACTTGTGACAGAAGGCTAAACAAAATCCTGTCAAGGACCAGGAGAGAAAGGAAAACCTCCTGAAAAGTTCTGAACTTCTGAAACAGCTTATAAACAGTCCTAGACCTGATGGGAAAAGAGAAGGAAGTTTGAGTTCTTCCTGCATTTTGAGTGGGTTTGTTGGTTTCTTCACGAGGACTCCCATTCATTCCAAACACAGAGGCGCTTTCACAGCCAGATTTGCAGAAACATCTCAGTTGTAGAATGAATCCTAATTATTTCTAAACGTAAGAGTGAGATTCTTCTTGAAAGCTAATGCTGTGGTTAGAATGTACACAGCAGGTAAGAATTACGGCCATCTTTTAAAATCTGACACAAATGCATAACAAGAGCAATATGATGGTGTCTTCTACTTATTGCAGCCTGGAAACAAATTTTGTTATTGCAGTAGCAACCAGAAAACAAGGTCTCCATTTTGTTGGATATCGCATAAACATAGTAATAAACTATTCTTTCTCTAAAGAGTTTACAATCTAAGCATATGAAAGGACATACTGTAACATTTCTTTAATAATACTAAATTAATTTTTTTAAAGTAAATTCAGATCTGATGAATCTCTTGAATTTCAGTCATGATGACAGATTTTGTACCTCCTGGATTCAGTTACGTGTTTTGAAATGGGATATCCCATTCTAATAGAAGATGTATGAAGCAGTGCATATAATATGATCTGAAAATGATTTGAGGTAATGTTCTAAGGATATATAAAATGCACACTTAAAAATATTTGTTACATTGTTTTTGATGCAAAAATTGTACACTGGTGGTGTCTGTCTCTTTCTAGATTGTGGTTAATAGTAAAGCTTTTCAGAGAGAGTTAAATTTAGTTAAGTGTATTCTTAAAACACTCATAATGCACAATGAGAAAACAGTTTCAATCTATCTCTGTGTCAGCAGGCTCTGCACTGAATTTGCAAAACTTATTTCTTTTCCAAGCACTCTTTTCAGTTGTTCACAACTTTAAATATCCTCAGAAATAACAGTCAAAAGTTTCAACAATCCCTGTGTCCTCCCAGACACTTCCAGGCCAAAGCCGAGCTGTAGCCTTGTGAAAAGGTCGTGAAATGAGGGCAGTTGTACCAATCCTAACAAGATTTGATTGCATGTCCTGGCTGCAAGGACAGTGGGAGGAGATGGGGGAGAACTGCAGCGCTTCCTGAGGGCCCTCAGTGGGGCAGTGGCTGGTGCAGTTTGGTGTGGCACTTGCTTCTGGACTACTACGGTCCTAGAAGCAAAAATAAAAATAACTCTTTTCTAAATGTCTTCAGCAAATCATGACAATCTTTTTCACGTTCTGGGAAGCATTATCTTAGAGTTCCCCAGATCTTTATCTCTGGGAGAATATGTGAGAAACTACAAACTCAGTGGTTTGTACTCTGGGGGATGGGATGGGCAAATCTGCATGTCTTGCAGGGAATTTGCTACTGGTGAGCATCTCTCCCAGCCCCTGGAAAGAGCCCGGTCAGACTCACAGCACCTGAGATGGGTGTGTTCCCATTTGTGCAGATAAAAATCCTGGTTGCAGCAGTAGGATACTGCCCTGGAAGAAGGATTTTTATGTATTTTATGTATTTGTTTTCCTAATTTTTATGCCTGTAATTTTAAGAACTTTGGAGAAGAAAGCAACAGGGAATCTGCTTAGGTAGCTTCACTAGCATTTTGCAGTGATTTTTGACACAGCAACTGGAAACTGTGTGCTGTCTGAATGAAGATTTACCATGTGCTGCTGGCTACAGACATTTGACAGGCTTCAGCCTTATGCCACCACAGTTATTTGCGCATTTTACAAGTGAGAGTACTAAGGTGGGAAACTTTCTGAGACATGGTGTTGTCAGATTTTTTTATTTTAATTTAAAAAAAAATTTCAATAATGACTAGCCAATGTTCATTCTCTGTTCTTGAAAACTATAGTTACAGCAATATTTAATTCCCTTTACCTGGAGCTTTGTGGATGTTTCTGGCTATTAATTTCATCCTGTGTTCATGGTGCTTTCTTGTTTCATTTCATGTTTCGTTGGACTGGGCCGCACTGCTATAACTGCACAGGGACCAAACTTTCGTATATTTACATATTTTGAGTTTGTCAGTTCTGGTTTCTGGACCTCATTCTTTTGAGGAAGTTGCTGTCTGGAATCTAGATAGGGTATCTTAGGTTTCCTTCCTTGGTACTTGTGTGGCTGTTTACATTATGTAAGTTCAAGCTGCCCTTGCTTTCAGATGGATGCCCTTGATGATGCTGTCAGCAAAGTGCAGAGTACCTCAGAGGTGATTCATGTGCAACTGCAGGGAAAGAAACCCGGATAGAATGTTTTCTTTCCTCAGAGCTCAGAAAGCAGCTTTTGCCATCCCATTAATTTGTGTTGATGGATATAGGTAGGGCGCCAGACTGCTTTAAATGTTGTTTATTAGATTGATGAGAGAAAGCAAAGCCTGACACAAAGCTGAAATCCGTGTTATCTGCCTTTGGGCTTCTTAAGTGCTGATGGCTGCTGAGGCAGGTGGTTATAGGTGGCCTAAGGAGTAGTGCAAGTGCAAATACAAAGCATAGCAAGTTAAAGTCTTTACATGTTGTGGTCTCCAGGAAGTGGAGTACAGAAATCCAAATATTACCAGGAGCTCTGATTGAAAATGCCTGCCTACCTGACTTCATCTTTGGTGCAATTAAAGAGCTACAGATATCATAACACTTGGAAAAACTGCTCTCCTATATTTGATCCTGGGTGAGGTGTTAGCAAATTCTGATAGCAGAGGATTAGGGTTTCCTGTATGGGGTAAAAGATTGTTTAAGAAATAACTTTAATATAGGTTAGTAAAGAGAGAGTAAAGAATACTTGAAAAATACTGCAGGCTTATATATAGAGTTTATATGTATTTCCTTGGCAAAATAAACTATGTTCTGCTGGAAGGGTCTGAAAAGAAGGTGGCTACGCTGGGTTTTAGCTCATCTTTGGGCAGGGAAGACAGGCCAATAGCGTTCACCAACAGAGATGTACTTGAGTAATTTTTTAAATCTTGCCTTAAAATGTCTGCGTTCTGAAAGGTCTTTCAGTCAGTGTTTTCTGTCTGCAGAGATGTCATGGCTCCTCTTCTCAAAGGAACTGGTTGCTCACTGGTATCAGTTTCACCTTTTTTCTTCTTTCCCCAAGCTCAGCAGAAAATTTTTATTCTGAAGAAAGATTGCACCAGCTCACTAAGGACTTGTTTTCTTTAAAGATGAAGTTTGAATTGCTGTTATCTTGCTACCCAAATTTAAATTTGTCCTGACATTCTTGCCCAGTGGAAGAATGCAGAATTCTGCAGCTGGCAAAACCAGCTCTGTGTTTGTAGATCTGAGCAAGTCACAAAAGATTGAACAGGACAGGGACACATCAAGAGTGAGGTGTAATTCTTTCTTCAGTTCTAGTGAACTACTAGGGATAAAATCAAAGTCTGCACTTGTCCTTACGTGCAAAATTGGGGTGCTCTGCCATGCTCATCTTTGCTCCTTTCTTCTGGGGTGATTCTAAAACACTCTGTGCTTTATTTTTACCATTCTACCGCTGATATTTTTAGAACTCCTGTTGAGCACATCCCCTAAGTTTTCAAATACTAAAAAAAAAAATCTGTAAAATTAATATTTTAAAATTTTGCCCAGTATCTACCAACTGTTTTGTTTGCTGAGACATCTACATTTGGAGATAGTTGTCTGCCCTTGAGTTTCAAGCCCGTTGCTGCTGGTTAAGAATTGCACAGGTGGGAGATGGAGTTTGTGGTGTTTCAGTTACTGAGGCTCAAAGTTCCCAAACACCTACCTGTTATTTTAGAAACCCGTTAGTGATGCCTTTACCTTCGCCATACTGGTGCTGTTCACTTATTGGCTGTTTGTGAAACACTTTTGTCTGTTCAAAATATTATCTTGAAGCGGTGTGTGAGAGAAAAACCACAACAGAGTCCACGACAGTACAGATCGCTCAGCTTGTGACACTTGCAGCGCGCTGCATGACAGGAAGCGAGAGCAAACAGTGCGGCTGCACGGGGAGGAGTTCCTGCCGAAAACTGAAGGACAGGCTTAGGGACTCCTTTGTAGCAAAGACTTTTCATTGTCACACTGAACATTAAGAAACCTCGTAAAATCTGAGTGCAGTACAAAATAACTCATGGTGTGGTGCTGCTTATTTGTGCATCATCAGGTAAGCGTGAATCGGGATCGTGTAACTTCTTATTGTTTGTGTGCAAGTTGGAATTGCACAGATACTCCTTCCAAGCATGCCGGGATTTAAGATGGGGTACTGATTAAACCAAAATGTTGCTTGGCAGGAATGCTTCCTTCTGTAAGGAAAGAAGTTTGCTAAAGGTTGAGGTAATATACTCTACTATTCCCAATGGGATGAAAAGCAGTTTATTTTTTTCTCTTTATTGGTCATTTGTTGCTGCTGGATGATGGGTTTTGTTTTGCTCTTCTATCATACCCTTGTAAACATCTCTGCCTCAGTCTCCTAGCCTGAAAATGTGAATTTTGGCTGATGCTAGAGGGGAGTATTTGTAGCAGTATGCATTATTGTCTCCATTGTCAAAGTGAAAGCTCTAACACATCCTACTTACAGTGTGTTTACACTGCAGGGTGATTCTGCTCTGCAGCATGTGGATGTGGTATCACCTGGAAAACTGGGTGCTGTTAGGGACATGAACTTCGGAAAGATGTGGACAGAAAAGTAGCAGAATTGGTAATAACTGTAGAAAATACAGCCTTTGAGGGAGGTTTAAAAGGTTTAGTGCATCTTGTGTATAGAAGAACAAGACTTGATAAAAGATGTGAGTATAGGTTTGTCTCTGAGTGTGAACAATTGCAGAGTGGGCATTTGTTCTCTGTGTTTGCCCAGTGCAGCACAGGAGTAAATGGGCTTTTTTCACAGCAAGGGAGATTCAGGTTAGATACTTTGGGGATAAATGCTTCCTGATTGTCATGTTCATTAAGAGGAGAACAAAGTATAGAATTAAAATCTGTCATTTCGAACTGCTGTATAAAAACTTTCCAACATCTCTTCCATACTGCAGTGGTTAGCATTTAGTACTTGGTTGTTCTTAATGATTTATGTTGCATTTTGATTTTGGGCTGTTAATATATGACTAAGAGTAGCTCGTTAGGTACACCTAGGTGCATTAGGTAGGTGAACAGATGTGATCTCAAATTTTGCAGTTCCAGCCCCAGTTTACAGCATCCTTTCTTGGAAAACTAGAGAGAGTCCTCTCATTTAGGAAGCCAAGTTATTTCTAAATATTTTGTATATGTTGATTAAATTTGTAATTGTAGAAATTACAAAAATTTAAAACTGTAATTTGAAGTTCTTAGAAAGATGTGATCAGGGTAGGGGCCTGTAGTGCGAGGCAAATCAGGGTTATGGAAATCTTAAGGCTCCACAACACCTGACAGGAGATTGTAGCCAGGTGGGGAGTGGGCTCTTCTCCCACGTAACAAGTGACAAGATGAGGAAACAGCCCCAAGTTTTGCCAGGGAGTTTAGATTGGATATTAAGGAAAAACTTCTTCACCAAAAGCATGTCAAGCACTGGAACGGGCTGCCCAGGTCAGTGGTGGAATCACCATCCCTGGAGGTGTTTAAAAGCCGTGTAGCTGTGGCACTGAGGGACGTGGGTTAGTGGTGGCTTGGCAGTGCTGGGTTAATGGTTGGACTTGGTGATCTTAGAGGGATTTTCCAGCCTAAGCGATTCTGTGGCTCTGTTCAAGGGCCTGTGTGCCCTGCAAGTGCACAAAACCTTGAAGAACAGAGTTAGAGCATTAAAACACCCCAACTTTGATTATTCTTGCTTTTACAACAATTCTATGCTAAACTCCCTCAGCACAAACATACAAGGCCAGGAACTGAAACTTCATCACCTCAGCTTGCCAAAGACTAAGGAATCCGGGGATTGTTTGCATACTGACTGATTGGGGACATAAAGAGCTGGATCTGATCAGATCCCAGCTGAAAAGTGTTTGAGAGAAGAACAGAAGATGAATCTGAATAGTGTATGGACTCTTAAATTGCATCTTATTTTTTATTTATATACTAGATGAGTTTAGAATCTTTAAATATTAATTGTGTTAATTAGAAGCATAATGTATGTAGAAGTGTTCAGATTCTGGCTGAGAAAGGATTCTCTTGCAACAAAAAACTCCTATGGAAAAGAAATAAATGTAACTTATTTAGCTGAATATGGTTTGGACTTTATAGCAAAGTTTGAAAAAGTTTCAGTGTATTTAACTCCTCTAGATTCCAGTTACTGGTCCTCTCCCCCGTCTTCCAAAAAGGGGAAGGAAGAAGGTTAAATAAAGACAGAGTAAATACCAGTCCTCAAACAAAGCTGTGCTAATCCTTGTCCTTACAGCATCCCGTGCATGCACACCCATTTCCTGTTGTTAATGTTAAACACATTGAATATAACTTTCATTTCATTGTTCACTACAGTGCTCCTTTTACATTACATTGGCCGGAAAATCTCCAATCATCACAACGAGCAGTGCAGAGCAGAGCCTGCAGGCTGTGGCGAGGGGAGGCTGGCAAGGAGCTGCCATTTTGGCCAGCAGAGATGTGATGGCTCCTGGAAGTGCTTAAGAAGTGTGAAAGTCATCAGTGGCAGAGATGACCTCAGCTCCATTGCCGTTTTTGCTGTGCTGTAACAGAGCAGAGTCTGTTTTCTCATTTGTTTGTTTTCTTTGGAATATCAGAACAAGCAAGTTCTGTTCCTAACAGCAGCACCCAGGCTCCTGCCAGCTGTGAGCATCTGCAGGGTGGGAAGCTGGACTGTCCACGCTGTGTCCCAGGCTCAGGGCACACTGTGCAGTGGGGTCAGCGCTGGCCATTGCTCCCTTAAGAGCAATAATGTTTAGGATTTTGTGTCCCTCTTGAGAAAATGAAACCTGGAATGTCTCTGGTATTCCAAACAGTAGAGGGCAGTGGAAATGTGCACGGAAACCAGTTTTATTATAACACTAAAGAATTTTTGGTTGCAAGTTCCTTTTGCCAATATTAAATAAAGAACTGTGATACTGAAATGCAGGGTAGCAGGTTCTGTTCTTTCAAAAAAAAATTTGTGTTAGAATTCAGTGTTCTGAGATTATGGTCTCCAAAAGCATGTATGATGCATCATTCAGACAAAAAAGCATCATGCCCTGGGGAAACTCACTTTAAGATGTTTTTGTCTCCCCATCCTTCCGACTCTTGTCAGTGGTACAGCCATGGAGGTGAGAGGTGACCTGGGAGGGTCACTGGTTTTGGCATGAAGGTGAGTGACAGGCTCTGGTAGAGAGGGCTGACCTTTAAAGGTGGTGGAGGATCCGTCTCTTTCTGAAAGGGCTTGAACTCTAGGGAATGAGTTGTCACTTTCTTGTGAAATTGTAATTGGTTATCTCGGAGCCAAGCCCCGTATTGAACAGGAAATGCAGATATTTCTTGCTGGGGATTGCAGAGAGCTGCTTGTGTGATTAATGTGACACATTCTCCTGCCGTACAGGCTTTCTAGAACTGTGCCTTGTATCAGCCGGGCTTTGAGTTCTTCGAATTTCTTTGGCTTTTTTTGCCATCTCTGCCTTTATTTCACTTTAGACACTTGAATGCCAGTGCCGCAGGAGTGTGAGATGATGGAAAGTGTGTAATCCTGCCTGAGGCTTACTCTTTCTTTCAGGATCAGTATCATTCGGCTTGAAGCTGGGTAGTGCAACACCACTGCTGCCTCTTCTAGTTCACTCTGAACTCTGCTTGGTGGGGTTAGAGCCCACCTGTGGCAGGAAATGTTAAATTAGTCAGTATTCAACCAGCCTTAACATAAGGTTATTAATCTCTTGCCCAGTGATTAAGCTGGATCCAAGGCATATTTCATTAACTGAGTAATAACAGCAGGTAAGAAAAATGATCAAGCTTTTAGTCAGAATTTTTTCCTCTTGCATTAAGAAGAAATAAACTGAAATGTTTTAACTTTTCTGTTTGCTGGCTATGTCATCTGTGAAACTTTTGGAAACATTTTAAATTATCTGGAGAATTGAAACATAGTCTTCTTTCCTTCCAGTCCAGTTTGTAGTTTTTTCTTTCATCCTACCTTCCTTTTTGCATTCCTCTTAACATCTGTTTTGTACTATTCGTGCCTCATCACCGGGCTCTGTTCTGAGTCCTCCATACTCTGTGGTGTAACTAACTGGGAGCTTGATAACTCTGAGATCATTTGAATGTGATTTGAAATGGAAACAGTGAACACTTGAAACACATCTTACAACACAGGAGCAACAGCAGATGGAATTTTTGGAGTCATTAAAGGAATAAATATGGCCTTGGCAAGTGGTCATTTTCAGGGCTTTTTAAAGCCAACGTGTTGGTTGGATGGGTGTGGATGCTCTGACAAACTACAAAGAAAAAAGAATGAGAATTGTAGTGTCTGAATGTTCTTTTGAACTTACCAGCTTCTGCACATGTTACAGATTTAAGAATTTAAGAAGGGTGCTTAGAAGTACACATCTATATTTGAATACATACATGTGGATGTTGCTGATAAAAGGTGTTTACACATCAAGAGAATTTATAAGCTAACTGGATTAAAAAAAAAGTTGTATAAAATAGTGTGACTAGAAATTCACATGGAAATCTGAATTATTGTTGTGATTTGATGTCTTTTATAAAGAAATGATGTTATGCTCCTGCCTTATTCCAAGCTGCTTCAACACCGGCTGCGATTCCTAGGGCAGAAGGCCATCATCAGGCTTTGGGTGGGAAGGTTCCTTGTAGATACAGAGGTGTTCTCAGCTGGCTCAGGAGATACTGATTGCTTTTCAAAATTAAAAAAAAAACCCAAACATGTAATAATGCTGCTTTTCATGCAGACATAATCCACCCTTCGGAGTGTGGCTGTTTGATGTTTGACTTTTTATTGAGTATTTGATCAGTTTTCCCCCCTCCTTCCCCATTAATCCCTTTTGATTTTATTTTTGCTCTACTTGATCTCTTCAAATTGTTTTTCTTTGGTTAGTTTTTTTTTTTAACTCAGTCTGATACAGATATTGTCCCTGATAAAAGTATCCGAGAAACTGGAGAGGAGTATAAAGCCCAGAAGAGTGAATCCCTTCCTGACTTTTTCTCAACACTAAAAATGATACAAAAATTGTTAGCTAAATGGTTTTCCCTTTTCTTTATTATTGCAAATTACAAATGTGTGTATATGTACACACGTGTTATGTGCATATGTATATATTTTTGTGTACGTGTGTTTACATGCACTTCTACCTACTTACATTTGTTTATATCATATATGATACCTCCATTATTTACAAAGTTATTTTCCTCTAATTAGCAGTGTTGAAGTGTGTTCAAGTGTATGCTCTGGAAAGACTTTTCAAAAATATTTTTATATTAAATCAATCTGAAATACAGACTAATTAAATGGTTTCTAATTTTTCTTTGTTTTGGACTTTTTGTTTTGGGAGCATGGGAAAACTCTATTTCATTAGAATGAATGTATTTCTGTATGAAAAAAGTCTTAATGTTGTTTGGTGTTTGGTTTTGAAATGAGTCTGTCTGTGACTAAGACAGTTTAAAGGGTATGATGTGCCTATGCAAATACATTGTCTCGAATTGTTATTTATTTTGATACCAGGCTGTGTGCACACATGTTTCTGAGCATGTAGAATGGACAGATAATTTAACAAAAGTCAGCGATTCTTCTGAAAAGCATTTTCTTCCCCATCACAAGGATGGGTTTTGTCAAGCTATTTTTGTGCCACTTTGCATTTCATCTCCCAGGTGGTAAAGTATAAACCTGTGGTATTGATAATTAAAATGCTGTGATGGAGACTATGTTAATCCAGCCTTCCTATAATAATGTCTTATTGCTCTAATTCCTTTAATTAAATCATTACTTTAATATATAATTGGATATCTTACCTTCTCATCTCCTGTGAGATAATTATGGAAAGCAACTCTTTCCTGCTGTGTTAAGGCCAGGAAGTGTCCTGTCTCTGCAACTGTGGATGTAGCCACAGCCTTTTGGGCAACAGTATCACAAACATTAGGATTCAAAATTGTGATACAAGATTTTCAGCCTCGAGGTTCGTGTTGAGATGCAGGTCATGCACCTGTGTGGTCAGTGAGAAAACACGGACACATTTCTGATCAGAACTTGTACTTGCAACTATTTCCATGCAGATGTGTACCCGTTTTTTAAGGTCTTCAAATACTGTGCAAAAAGAGAGAGCTATTGAAGTGTTCCAAGCTTCCCTGTTTTCCCAGCAAGGCAAACAGCATTGTAGCATTTTTATATTATTTATGTTATTATGTTATGTTTAGTTTGGTCCATGTGTATACAATTTCTAATCAAGAGTTACTCTGTGGTGAGATGGCATTTGTCCATTGCTCATGGCCCAGTGTGGAGCTCCTGCAGTGTCCTGTGCTCAGTGTGTCACGCCGTGCTGCATGGGGACAGTCTCGTGTCACTGGGGTGGGGACAGAGCCTGCCTTGCTGGGGGTCCTGCCCTGCCCTGGGCTCACCCAGAGGCTGCTGCACCCGCTGGATGCTGCTGGGCTTCTTTGTCGAGGTTTGTATGGCTTCATGTGCCATGTGAGCTCAAACAGGGAATGGGGAGCAGCAATTAAGGGGTGATTTTGTGGGATGTGGCAGATTCAGGGGTCAGCTGCGCTGTGCTATGGCAGCTGGGAGAGGACTTGTACCTCCTGTGGGGAAAAGATCTTCACAAAGAGCAGGGATTAATTTAACGAGCACCTTATGCTCCCTGCACAATATCCACTGCAATCTTTGCTTCTAATCCACTTATTATGGGCAAAGAAATTTATATGTGATCTGGTAGCTCAATTATTGGATTTTTTTTTGACATGGAGTTCTGCCTCCTCCTTATACAATGGTAATAGCCCTTGAAACTCTCAGAAATATTAAAACATTGGTTTTGCTGCCGTGGTTAATATTTAACAATTTCTGTATGAAATGACTGGTGTTGCATAACCACTGAGAATAAGAGAGAACATAAGGAGTATAATATTTGCAAGCTTCCAGATAACATGTTATTCAGTAGATTTTTTTTTGAGTGTGTATTACTTTTCAGTAATTAGAAGATCTAAAATAACATGAGGAGTGATCCTTTGATTAGCACAATGAAGCATGAGGTAGAGCAAGAGATCTATTTTGTGGAGGCTGTTCCAGACTTACTCAATATGTAATAGCTTTTCCTCCACTTTACCTGTCTTTCCATTGCTTTTGGTGTGTACATCACAGTTGATAGTGATCTGTTCCTTGGGAGTGCATTGATGTTCAGTTATGTAACCCAAGAGGTTGCCTCTAAATAAGATATGAGCATTTTAATTCCTGCTAACTCCACTTTGTGCTGTGCTGTACCTGGAGAGCCTTGCCATGGATGCTTGTCCTTGTGGCCGCTGCTTTGGCCGCGACACCTCTGTGTTGTGGACGCAGTTCCCCACGTTGACTGGAGCAGTTAGAAGCCCACACACAGTTGTTGTGTAACTTTCCCTCTGCAGTGAAACGATGTCCTGCCTCATTCAAGTTCTCTGTAATCCTGCAGCCTTGCCTAATACACTTGTACTTCGTAATATGTAATTTATAGTCTCAAAACACTTTCATTAGAGTTGGCCTGGGTTGGAAGTGCCACCTTCTGCATTAATCTGTAGCCATGTGACTGCAGTAAGAATCTTGTAATTGGCTGTTTAACACAGGCGCTGCCTATTTGTGGTGTGTGGGGCATTTGTCACACTCCATTAGCAGTGAAATGGAGTCGGAGATGTCAGACTTCAAGCAGCACCATCCCAAGCTGTGGATGCAGTTGCATCCTGTCCATCCCTGCACTAGAAGCATCAGTTAGGGTAGATTCAGGTACACCAGGTCCATACACCATTTTAATTTATCCTTCTCTTGGAGAAAGCTGTATTCCAAATCCAAACGCCTTTCAGTTTTAGTTACTCTGTGTCTACTGTGTAGGAGGGCTGGTACTTTTCAGTTTTAATTTCTTTTAATGAAGTAAAGGCTCAGTGTAGACTTAAGTAGAATCAATATATGATTTTTTGAGTACAACTAAAGGATGCGTGCATTTGGGTCCCCAGATTTCTAATTAGGTTTGAGGAACAGCCTGCAACATGTTCACTAGAATCTTAGGAGATGTTACCCTCTGGACAAAGTACTGACCTGACAGATCTCATCCCTGTTTCATGTTTTTCACAATAAATTCGCATTTGCTAACCCTGAAATAGTAATTCAGATTAGTTTATCCTGTGGGGAAAAAACCCAAACATTACCAAAGACTGATACAGGATAAGCAAACACAGCCAGTATTATTTCAGATATTTCTGTTCATAGATCAGTGTGGTCTGGTCCAGAAATTTCTGTGTTCCAGTCAGTCCTTTAACTTGTTGCTAAAAATCCATACTGTAACAGTAAAGAGGATTTGATTGTGCTTAGTCTGAGGGTGAAGANAAACCCAAACATTACCAAAGACTGATACAGGATAAGCAAACACAGCCAGTATTATTTCAGATATTTCTGTTCATAGATCAGTGTGGTCTGGTCCAGAAATTTCTGTGTTCCAGTCAGTCCTTTAACTTGTTGCTAAAAATCCATACTGTAACAGTAAAGAGGATTTGATTGTGCTTAGTCTGAGGGTGAAGAATTACTTTTCATAAAACACTTCTCACTGTGTAATGTGCTGACAGAACTCATGGTCCAGTTTCTGGATAATAATGATGTTAAAACGCAGCTGTTGCTGACTTTGAAATTATTGTTTAAAAGAAGTATCAGAAACTATTTTCCGAAAAAAGCAAAATTGTATTTAAATGAGTCAAAGATCTGCTGAAAAGCAGTGAGTAAATATAAAAGGTTNTAGGTTTAGCTTAAAGTTGCAAAAAAATGAAATTTATTACTATTTGAGTTAGAAGGAGGATATGAGAAATAAACTAAACTTTTAAAAGACACTTTTCATTTTTTTACTTCTTTTTTCTTTTNTCAGAAACTATATGCTTGACCTAGTAGATTCAAAGTTGTTTCACTGGCTTGATGAAATACAACCTCCAGGCTTCACAACAGCTGGGAGCATGGGTACTGGGGATGGGGAGGATAC